>JBAMIH010000259.1:0-40498 GCA_038501795.1 Pseudopleuronectes americanus
CGCCTCAATCCTGTGTTACATTAACACACACAACAGCATATTGCACATCATCATTCTCTCCTGTTTTGCATTTTAATGTTTATATCTTGTATATATATTCTGTTTTGTTTGTTTTATGTATAGTTAATTATTTCTTATGTGAGGTACTTATTGTGTTTTTGAAGTACTTATTGTGTACTAACGCCATACCAGCATTATCTATTGTCCGTGCATTTCAGTTAGTGGGTTTTATACAATGCTGCTAAAGGCTCTGTCTGCGTGCTGGATGCTAACAGGTTGGCGTTGTGTTGTGTTGGGTTGTGTTGTGTTGTGTTGTGTTAGGGAGACAAGCTGCTGCTCATGTCCACAGGTTCAAGTGATCACAGAACTGCTGTGATGTACTGTGAGTGTAGCCGGGGTCACAGTGACGTGACAGTTTGTGTTTTAAAGGGGTCATTGTTGCCAAATCCAGCTTCACAGGTCAATAAAGGATTTGTTGTGTGTTTCACATGAATAACACAAATACACTCAGTTACATAAGAAGTAATGCACAGTATTTAAGCTTGAGCCTATTTAGAGACATTCTTAATATAAATCTTTTGGGGTTTTGTTTCCCTCTAACTCCTCAAAACATTCAGGAAGATTATCTAGAAACTGACTGATGTGATCAGAAGGAAACTTCTTGTTAAGATGCGTTTAACACAAATCAGTATTCACCACAGTCGACAGGAGCATGATGGTTTGAGCAAGTAACTTATGCTCCGATACACAGTGTACGAATTCTTATTGAAAAAAATGTGTCAAAACACGGGAACGGGTCTAATAAGCTGATGTCAATGCTCGTCTGCCTTTTCTAATTAAAGCCTCAGCGAGGAGGCCTTTCTGTGGCAGAGCGCCTGGAGCTGCTCGTCTGTGGAGACTCTCTCTCTCTCTCTCTCTCTCTCTCACCTGCAGGCTCCACACAATCATCTCCCTCACTAACAAACTGCTGATTCCACCTCCAGTCTCCCAGCGACCGGGTCACACATGTGCAGGAGGGAAATAAACTGAAGCTGCATCAGGCGACACTGCTGAGATTTTCAATTAGTGTGTGTTTGTGTGCGTTTCTCTCCTCAACCTCTGCTTCCTCTTTCCTCGACACAACTTGTGAGTCACTGTGCATGTCACCTCTGCAGATTTTTGTTCAATTAGCATAATTTAGCATGGTTCCAGCACTTATTCATAATTATGTAAATTACCGTCATCTCAAGACAATTTTACACACGAATAAGATTCAGAAAGTCACGAGAGGAGCTGAGTTAAAACCAGGAGCTTTGATTGAAAACCACCTGCGCGTTAACTACAGGGGTTCAGCTCTGAGGAGGAGGAGGAGGAGAAGGAGGAGGAGGAGGAGGAGAACCAACCTGGTGCTGTGACGACAGAGTCCGGCCTCCTTCACCCACACGACCATCGGATGGCGGCGCGTCTTCAAGGGAACAAGGAATATATTTTATCATGTTGGATTTGGCGTCATCAGAAACATGATGATGATGAAATACTTTAAATTCGAGTCTCTATCGGCTTCAGAATTCTGTTCCTCAGAAAACTCAGGTTTCAGGTGATGTATGTGAACGCTGAGGTTATTGAAGTGTTCGTATAATCATGGTTGTCACAGACGTTAGCTTTAGCCGTCGTCTGTTTGGTGCAAACTCTTTCAGATGAGAAACATAACAATTTGCTGTAATGTAAAGTGAAATCAAATCAAACTGTTTCCTCAGATTTCATTAAAACACCATCGAGTTCAGAGGTGAGACTCACTGAAGTCCAACTGGCACCGGGCCTGTTGGCTCCTTATTGATTCTGCCTCATTACCAGTCTGACGATCACCAGGTGAAACCAGCACTTCCAGTTTGAAATCACTTCAAGCGACCCCCCCCCCACCACACACACACACACACACACACACTCGATGGAAACAGAACGAGGAAAAACGTTTTCTTAATTTTTATAGAATGGTTTTGTTTCTATTTGCAGCCATGTTGGTTTTCTCCTGTGACTCTGAGCATCGAGCCCAATGAAACACTGACTGTTAAATAATGTGAAGCTGCACAACATATAGGACAGTGTGTGTGTGTGTGTGTGTGTGTGTGTGTGTGTCCTTGATAAGCTGATTTAGTTTAAATGAAAGAGTCTGAATGTGCAGACTGTTTATAAGTGGGTCAACTCGAGCCTCAAGTCAAATCACATGGCTCTGATTTCAGGTAGAGTTTCCTTCTTCCAGTGGAATATCGGCTGCCAGCCTGGAACCAGTGAGATTAATGAAAACCCAGAACCCAGTTAATCCAGCGGCCGGTGAACTGGTGACTGTGAATGAAGCTGCTGGTAAATCCTCCACCAGGACTAAACAAACGTGAGGTTGACCCGAGGCCGACCTCCACTCTCTGACTGGGTGTGGGTTCCACCTGATAGAGTCTGGACTAACTACCACCCCACGCACGGGTTATTAATTTATAAACAAGCAGCAAACACACTTCTTTGACCTCAGACCCACACAATTAAGACTGTTCTATTCTTTACACATTAAAATAAACTGTGTGACGTCAGAAACTGTGAAATGATTAAAATCTGAAAGATAATCACAAACTCATCAGATAAGAAATCATCTTTCAATTCACTCATCAGGCTCAGATTCCATTTGATAGTCAGTTATCCTGTTATCTCTATTATCCACTATGAATTTAATGTTTGAGGGTTTGGGGCTTTTTATTGAATTATATTATATACAAGTCATGATATATTAAGACATCAGCAGCACTGACACGTCTGCTGTGGTAAGAAGAGCCCGACTGATTCATCCATTAGACGAAATAAATCACATAACGGTGTCACCATTTATTTGCCTAAATGCGTCGATATGAATTTTGCATCTGAATTTAATGCATTCAACTGGATAGATGTGGACCTGGTGGATTTAGATGTGGTTGGACACACAGTCTGCTTCGGCCTTGACGACTCTGTGACATTTCCTTTCTTTTCCAAACTGTGACCCCAGAAGCCTCAGACTTCATGTTCCATCTCCTCCATGTGCTCACTGCTCAATAACTCATATCTTCCACTGGCAGAGGAAGAGCTGACCAGGTTATCTGATCAGAAAAATAAAGAAAAGTGCAGCTGATGAAATTCATTAGATGGAGCTCAGTGCAGGAGGAGACATGACCTTTACTGCGCCTCCTTTATTTCAGCCTCCCTCTGTCTCTCATGATCTTGATTCCCTCGGCAGCGTCCCGTCTCTTTCTATCTGCTCTATCTCACTCGGATGTTGAGAACAGCAAGATGCCAGAAAAATATTCTTTTAAAAGTCACTGTGTGAGCTTTACTGTACAAGGCGCCCCGAGGGGAGAGGCAAAGGGCTGGACTCTCTGACAGTCATCCTGAGCAGGGGGTCCGTCCTCTTAATGTATCCCTGGACCACTTCCTGTTGTGGCCACTCCTGACGCCTTGGTTCCTTTCTCCATAGGACAGAGTACATGTGTTTGTGTTGCACAAAGTACATGTGTGTGTGCTGCACGGTGCACAGAGTACATGTGTGTGTGCTGCACGGTGGACAGAGTACACGTGGTGTGTGTTGCACAGAGTACACGTGTGTGTGTTGCACAGAGTACATGTGTGTGTGAGTCCTCCCTGGAGGGGGGGAGATTGTTATGAAGTCTTTCTCTCATCTCACTGAAGCAGTTTTTTTTTGTCTTCCTCTTTTCCGCTCACACAATACAAAGCTCCTGAGGGAAGCTACTGGAAGTTCGAAAGACTTCACAGCAGGGGGGCCGGGTCGGGGGGGGGGAGGAGCCGAACACAGCATCACTCTCAGATGGAGCGCTCGCCCCTGGGCAATCAGGGTCATTTGAAGAATGGCGGATTAATCAAACTGTGATCAGCCGGTGACACGTGGGTGAAGAGATGCTCTGTTGATGAAACACTTCCCCTTCGTGACATCATCACTGTGCGAGCCTGAAGACGACCCTGCCCTCAAGCTGTGAGCTGATCTGAGGACAGTTACAGAGTCTGAGACACGAGCAAATCAAATCCATAGAATAACAAGTTACTCAGGAATCAAACCATTGCATTTAGTGACCAGCTCAAAGAGGTATTGGTGCCGGCAAGCGACCACACATCCACTGCTCCAGTTCCACCTTCAACTCGACTGAGCAGCCAATCGGGCGATCAAACTTTCTCATGGTGCCCAACATCAGCTCTGTTGCTAGGCAACGGCAATAAGGGCGGGACCAGTTGATGACTCCGTTCATGGAAATGGAGCGTCTCGTTTGGGTTCAGCCTTCAAGGTCCATGTGGCTCAGGAAGGAGGTGGACTCCCTCACATCAACTCTCATCAACCACGAGCTCCAATAAACCCAGTGAACGCTGCGCAGGTATTTCCCTACAGAGCTAAAATAGATTGAATATTAGATTTGCCAGACACATGATCCCAAATGAATTAAAATGGTGGTGACAGTGGGCGCCATTATTCTATCGAGAGCCTCCAGATTCATTTAAACACATCCTGTATCAATATGGTTATATATTTTTATAATACTATTAAACAACACTTTACTCAAACTACAAAGACTTTCCTTAAGTGGTTTTTATTGGTTTATTTAGAAAATGCAGCAGCGTGAGGCTCGGTACAAAATCTCTCTTGATTTGATGAATTGATGAAAACTGAGGGTGATGAAGAGCTGGTGGGGGTCGAGAAGGTCAACTGTCATCACTCACACACTAACCTACAACACACACACCTACAACACACACACCTACAACAAACACACACACACTGAGGGGGAGCTACGACGAGAGGGCAGGGAAACTTTCTGGATGTTTTAATAACACACTGAAGAGGAGAGAGTGACACAAAGAGATCCTCGGTGAAACAACAGCGTAAAACACCTTAGAGACCTCGAGAGTTATTTCTGGGGATTGAAAGTCATCATTTTTAAACAGTGGCGGAACAAATTAGAATCGATAAAACTACAAATCATCCTGAGGCTGAAAAGAAAACACTTGAACCAGAGCGAGTTTAAAACAAGACTCTCGAGGAGAGACTGTTCCACTTTGTCCGGTTTCCTGGAGGAATGTGAGCTAAGCACTTATTGTTTTTCTGAGGCTACACTGGAATCCCTCCATATGTTCTCTTTATCCATAAACAAACAGCATTTGCACTAAAAAGAAGTGAAGAAACGAACATTAACTCTTTCCTACGTGCGACTCCAACTCTTAATCCTCCTGTTTTCAGTTCATCTTCCTCTAAATCACACATGAGACACAACATGTTCTGATTCTGAGACTGAAAAGCAATTACAGCAGCATGTCACGGCCCTAAAAGGACATGTCAGGAGATTCTGTGAGTCTCAACCCTGATTTAAGACATTTATGAGTTATTTCCTGCCAGATGGAAGGAGAACTGTCCTTGATGGACCGATGCATGTTTCCTTCTCTGCGTGGGAGACGCATGTGTTCGACAATAATTGAATAGAGGCTGCATTAAACACAGGAAAGGAACAGGACATTCCAAAGAAGCTGGTACCGAGCAGGAACCCTGAGGCTCTTCTTCAATACCCTGTGTATGTGTGTGTGAGGACATTTAAGAGCTATGTTTTATATCACTGCATGATTGATGTTGTGGTCAGTCAGGCGTTGTGTACACGGTGTTCATCCACCAGGTGGGGACGGCTCTGGCTCTAACAGCCCCTTCCCTTATGTGTCTTTGTTTCTTTACAGTTTACAACAGACTAGGTCAATGTGAACAAAAGTCCAAAATCCAAAGATATATCATTTTGTGAGGATGACGAGTCACAGATAAGCCGGAACAGTAGAGTTGCAAGAGCAAAACATTAACACACAGAATCTATTGTAAACTACGTGTTATAGTTTATTACTGTTTGATCATTTGAGAAAGTTTAAAGCAGATCAATGAATCCTCCAGGGTGAAATATGTCCTGATGTTGGTTTATTCCATATGCAATGAGGAAATCAGTGTTTCCCATTTATTACCTAATTAATGAATTAGAATGAGGCTATTTGACCCGTCTGTTTTTACTGTGTAACTGTTAATTGGTCAATATACTTGTTTTTGGTTGATGGTTAAACCGTTAATTATGCATATTCACTCACAACATGTTATACTGTTATGATATGATCCTCCTGTGTGAGTCTGTCCAGCTGACAGAGTAGATCTACTGTCTGTCCCTCTGAGTCCACAGCTGTCCAGAGGACAGAGTGTTTCTTAAAGGCTGAGACGCCGTTAGATGAGTTTTACCTAAAGTACAGAGAGGACAAAGTGACTGGACACACTGAGTGATGAAGACGTATGGTCTCACCTGCTGAGACAAACTAGGAGGAGACAGATGGACGGACAGAGGACAGAGAACCATTTACCTGCATCGAGTGTGGGAGGCGCTGGGAGAACAACCTCCCTCCTCCAGAGGAGCTGTGTGAGTTTAACCACTTAACCCCCCCGCCAGCGGCGTCTCAGTCTAATGCATCTAATCCTAACTCAATTACAGAGATCTAATTTAAAGTGCTAGAACTTAAAATGCTATTTACAGCGTCCTCTACATGTGGAGAGCCATTTAGATTTTGTTTGACATTCTGTATTGGAGCTGTTTTCCTCTGCAGCTGGATGTGAGGATTCTGCTAATTGGATGAGCATCGACACCACGGACCAACCACAGCAGGTTTACAGAGTTCTCCTTTTAATCAGCACGCACCGTTTCAATTTGGCAGAGAACTCCACCAGCGGTGATGTGGGCAGATCGGTGCAGCCGCTAATTAACACCTCTTTTAATTTCAGAGGCAGCTTGTGCAGATTTGGAAACTGACAAAAAAGCAAATTCCCTGAAATTAGCATTTCAGTGGAATCGTTCACGTTTCCTCCTGAACAGAGAGAAGAAGAGTGTGGAGTGAATAAAACTCTCCAGTTAGAGACTGAGAGTAGATGCAGATATTTAGTAGTAGAAACACACATGTGACTGGTGACATCATGTCTGTCCAGTGAGGACCTGTGATGGCTCCTGTACGTCCTCTCACTGGTCCACTGAGCCCTAAACCAGCACAACTAAATGGTATGCAGCCATTTTCACCATAATAAATCAAAATGCACTCACATGTCAAAATGTGCGCTATGTGAAAAGGTCAGTTTAAAGCATATGATTTCACTTACTGTGGTGGACTGGACCCTAAACCACAGTAGTACAGGACCGTGTACTTCTACACTCACACATGAAGAAGTACTTCAACATGCAGTGAACTGTGAGTATCCGCATGTTGTTGGGGCTCATCATCATCCTCATCATCATTATTCTAGTGAGTGGGAACCAGTTTTACTTGAGACAACTCCCAGTTGAAATCTATGCACCACACCCTTGAGTACACATTGTACACTGTGTACTACATGGAAGTGAAGTACACAGTGTACAGTGTGTACTACATGGAGGTGCAGTATCTGAATTGACTGTTCTTCTTTAAATGAAACTGAAGTTTTTCTGTTAAACAACCGACACAATCTGCCAAGAACCACGTTCACAACTTTTCAAAAATAAAAGCTCTTTAATTCAGCTCGATACTAAGTATGGCAGCAAGAATGTGCTTTTATTTTGTAGACCAACTGCTTAAGAGGAAGTGATTCCATGAATGTTTTGCTAAATGTTTTATCAAACTGTATAAAAATATAGTAATGGCACAAGCTCTCTTTTCCATTTCACATTATAATGACTGAACTTAAATGTAGCAGTGAATCAATTAGAGTGTTGACAGATAGAAGGTGTGGAGTTGATTAATCAATTAACCAATTAAGTTGCTTTCTAGGATCTGCAGGACACTGAATTGCTCTTTCCTTTCATTCTCCAACAAATTGTTTTTGTGATTTATAACTAAGTACCTAAAACACCTTTGTACTAAAGTACCTAATTATAGGTTATTGGACTGTGGGTCAGAAAATCGATGGTGAAATAATCAGCAGCTTAACGGTTAAGTGCAACTCAGATTATATAAATGTGTTATATACATTATTAGACGTCCAAGCTGCTGGTCTCTAACTGGTTCCATCCCCTCCCACGTCTCTGTAGATTCAGTTACTGGGGGTTTGGACGCTTGTGGGCGACACGTCACTCCCCCTGTGACGGCATGTTGAAGGGGTTAATTTCCCTCAGAACCAGCTGCATGCACATACATGTGTGAGTCTAAGCCCCTCCCCCCCCTCTGTCTAGTTCCGTGTGACGTCATTGGGCCGTGGGGCCGCTGCCATACGCCCTATTATGCATGTTATGTAACCCATTTCCCTCAGACTGAGGAAGGAGAGAGAGAGACAGGGGGGGGGGTTGGGCTGTCTCTCCCCCTCACCCCTCCCCTCGCGCTATACATTAAGCCTCAGCCTACCTCGGAAAACCAGGGCACTGCCTCCCAGCACCGAGCTATGGGAGAGGGGGGGGAGGGGGAGGAGGGGTGGAGTTAGGGATATAGACGTCAAAAGAGGTCACGTCTGGCTGCTGGCTGAGATTATGTCTTTGTATGTATGTACACGTATACATTAACACGTACATACATATATATTTGTACTTGGATTCATCCCAGAATCATTTTCAGAGCATTTTCTTCAAGAGGAAGAGTGATTTCAGTTTCACTGTTTACTCGGCTTCATACGATTTATTAATAGGTGGGTTTTAATAGGATCTCTGTGTTGTGTCCTGGCTTCTAACGCTGTCTGAGAAGAACAATGCCCACACACACAATCCCCCCCCACACACACACACACACACACTCCCACAGACAAATACACAACCTTGGAGCTGGAAACTAATAAAACGCCCCTGACCTGGCGAGCGGGATAATAACTGGGTTACTAGGGGAAACCAGGAGAGCGTAGAGAGAGAGGCCGCCCTGTGGATCGGCCTCCTGCTCTCATGGAGTCGTCTGGATTCCAGTTCCACTCTCAGATGTGTTCACACGACAGTTTCCCTCTGGACGTCTGCAGCTAATCGATGGCAGCGTGTAGGAGGCCTCACGTATCTCCACCAGGAGAAACGTCAGCTCACGTGGAAGCAGGACGCACCACACACACACACACACACACACGCTAAACAGCTGGAACCCAGGATATCTCAAACTACTTTAAATTCAGGCCGAGCTCCTGAACCTTCTATTTCACAGCGACTCCAGTTTTACACTCAGCTGTGTTTACATGAGAGTTTGACTTTTTGTGCGTACCGGTAGCTCTCTGGTTGTGTTGATCTGAAACACGTCACACACGCACAACTGTGGGAAGTGTCACTTCAACTTCAAAGATCAGATTGTACTTCTTATGTCTCACCGTGACCTCTGACCCCTGCTCTGACCTCTTGAGCCACACGCCTCACACCTGATTGGAATGACCAGGAACAGTTACCTGAACCTGAACCTCTCCACACACACAACTGACACATGAGCAGACCCACTCATGATATGACACCCCGCACCACGCCTCTGCCTATAGGGGGGGGCACCCACGTTCTGATCCCAGCAACACACGCACGCTCCCAGTCTGCAGGACCCGCTGGTGCACACAAAGACCCACTTGGATATGTCACAGCACAGGAATGTGAAACTGCGCAGTAACTCACAAACTGGGAGGTTCCACACATACTGTACATGCACACGCAGCCCGTGAGCCGCTGCTGGGTCCGTGCACACAGCCCGGTGTCTCCTGCGGGGTGCCCGCTGACCACCCGGGCGCGTGCACGGAGCCATGTAGGGCACAGGGTCCCGTGCGTGCACAGGTCTCTGAGTGCACTCATCCTATAGCTCCAACTTTGCTCGTGCACTTTGGAGCCGTGCAGGAGCCGCGGGGCGACGGGGAGCACATGGCCGGGCGGCCGGTCGGGCTGCGGGGCCAGCGGGGGGCAGCCCCCGGTGCAGGGGGCGGCGGTGCGGGGCGGTGCGGGGCTCCCGGCCCCCGGTCACCTATAGGAGCCGGCGGGTTGACGTGAGGACAGCGCTCACCTTGCACCGCCGTCCCCGGCCAGCAGACCCCCCCTCCCCCTCCCTCCCTCCCTCCCCCCCGCGGAGAAAGACCCAGTTTTACACCGTAAACACGATCCTATCCGAACCGAGCCGACCCCGTGCAGCCGCGGGACCAGCACGGGGAAACCCAGCGGAACAAATGCGCAGGACTCGAATGGAGTCGGGCTGTTTTTACCGTCTCTGCCGCGGCGTCGCTGGCTTCCTCCTCCCGGTGCCGGCCCTGCTCTCAGTCCGCTGTCAGGTGAGCGGAGCCCGGGGCGCCGCCGGAGACCGTCCGCTGAGCCATGGACACGGGGCGCGGGGAAGAGTTCGCTGGTTCTGCTCCCGGTGCTCGGTGCTCCCTCCCCTGCCGGTACGGTGCGGGTGAATGCGGGTCAGGAGCCGCGGAGCCGCCGCTTGGATGATTCACCACCAGGCTCTGCAGCGGCCTCCACCGGCCAGCGGAGGTACTGTCCCGCCCAGAGGGGGTGGGGGGGGGCGAGTTGCATAATCACCGATCATTAAAGGGACCGTTTGTTTTCATCAGAAACTTTTAGAAACATATAGAAACAATAAGATTCAGTTACATTCAGAAACATAAAGAAACATTTAGTTACATTAAGCAACATTCAAGTACATACAGAAACATATAGAAACATATCTCTTCTTCTCAGTCTCTGGGTCCTGATGAAAAAACAAAGTAACTATAAACTATAAAACAGTAACATATAGACGTCTACACGTATAATGATCTGATCCCACTCTGGAACTTTTCACATCTGAGATCAGAGACTCAAATATGAATATTCCCAGGATCCAGGTCCATAGAGACACAGACCAGGAGCTGAGAGTCACTGCTACAGCAACACAATCTGAATGTTATCATCTTATATGTGGAGTTTGTGTCTTTGTGGTTTTCTCCGTCTTCCTCCCACAGTCCAAACAAACGCTGATAGTGTCTGATGGATACTCGAAGTTGTGTGAGTGTGTGTCTGTGTGTTGATCCTGTGATTCACTGAGTCAATGGGTCTTTATACACAGAGATTCATCTGCTCACAACTTTCATTCTGTTCAACATCAGCACAACACACTGAAACAAAGATGGACGACGTGGCAGCTCACACAAAGAGAAGCCTCATGGTCTGTAGTCTGTGTCAGTAGCTCTGCCTCCTCCACGTTGGCAGATGGGACATGGATGGAAAGTCAAAGTACATGTGTAGTAAATGTTCTCAAAGATGGTTCAGTCATTTTATAACCTGATGATTGTTCCAGTAAGTTTGGTATCAATTGGTTATTTGATTTGATTGACAGGTGATTGGTTGAGTATTTGTTCAATTCCGTGTCTCCGTCCCTTTATTATTGTACTGCACAGTCCACACACAACAGACACACACAGCCGGAGAGGAGCTGGTGAACAACAGACACACACAGCCGAAGAGGAGCTGGTGAACAACAGACACACACAGCCGAAGAGGAGCTGGTGAAGCACAGACACACACAGCCCACAGACACACACAGCCGAAGAGGAGCTGGTGAACAACAGACACACACAGCCCACAGACACACACAGCCGGAGAGGAGCTGGTGAGCAGCACTTAGCAGCTGCAGAGCCCGACTCTCCCCTCAGAGAGAGAGAGAGAGAGTGCACACGGATCCATGATGAACGAATGAGACCAGACGAGGGGGGGGGGAGTTGTCTTGTGCATCTGTGTTATTTTTATTGCAATAATACATCTGCATATTGACATATATTTACACACGGGAACGAAACAACAACTGTGGACGAGAAGCACTGAACACGTGACGTGAGAAAAAATACAAATTAACCATCAACCGTCAAAAAACCTGGATTCAGATGCGCACACATATACACACACAGACACACACACACACACACACATGCAGCATTTAGTTCCTCACACATGCACACGAGTGGACACAAGCTCCAACTCCCACAAGTAACAGATGAGATAAGTACTGAAGGTTTTTGTTGAGTGGAAGTTAAAAGTGTTTTTTTTATTGGTTTTGTCGTCTTTTTTTAACACTGATGATTCCGCAGCTACACTCGGACTGAACTGAACTGTACACAACGCACACACACACACACAGACCCACTACCCAATAACCACTTTCACTATCACAGTCGAACACCTGTGGAGCAACAGGGAAGAAGAATCATATACTGATAAAGCACCAAATAAACTGGAGACGTCATTTATATCGTTTTTTAAGATATACCTTTTGTCTATATATACTATTTACAGAACGTGGACATACTGTATAATTATAGAGGGAAACATTTACACATGGACGGCGTCTTTTTACAGCCACTACACTTTCACTAAAAGCCTCTGGTACAGTCGCAGTATTGACTTCAGGATTGAGACGTGTTTATACTGCTCTCGTGTGTGAGGAAACAACAACTACAGCAGCTACACAAGAGATATGCAACAAATACATCAAACACTACAGCTAAACACACAACTTTTTCTTAATGCCTGATGCACAAAACAGAACTTTTTACAATCATCTATTGCAACTTCTTTACAGATGACAGGTTTATAACAGTATACGACTTCCAGTGGTTTGCTGTGTATGTTGTCAGCGTTGGATGAAGAGGAGGAGGAGGGAGGAGGAGGAAGAGGAGGAGGAGGAGGAGGAGGAGGAGGAGGAAGAGGAGGAGGAGGAGGAGGAGGAGGAGGAGGAAGAGGAGGAGGAGGAGGAGGAGGTGAGTCTGGCTGTGGGAACATGCTGAGATAAAGAGGACTGCTGTCTCTCATAGACTTGGAGTGTATTCGGATGGATCAGCGGGTGAATAGACAGGAGGAAGATCTCTTCTTCTCTTCCTCCTCTTCCTCGTTGTGTCCCATGGATTGGCTTGTTGATGGCGAGATGCTCGTTTCATTCTTCTACTCGTAGAAGCTGCGTCCACTAGAAAGAGGACAACATGTATTTTAGTATCCGGTGGGCAGACGTACCAAATTAAGAAAAAACTCCAGTGCATCTAACAACACCAGTAAAGTTCAGGATCTAACTCCCAGTGACTGTTAGACAATGAACTGTCCCTGGCTTCAGAGGACAGAGACACGTGGACAGAGACACGTGGACAGAGACACGTGGACAGAGCTGAGCCGGACAACCAGAGACAAACCAATCACTTGTTATCAGAGTTTTATTTTGTCTTTAACACAAATTCAAACAACTCAACTCAAAGTGTGGAGCAGTGTGTGCAGGCGTCTCTGTCCCTCTTGTGTCTCTGTCCAGTCGCAGCTCTGCTCCAGGTTTAAGACTCAGAGTTAATAGAATTCATTGATTTTAGACTGAAGAGAAAAAATGTCTGTCTTGCTTTAATCAGATTTTATCAGCAGTGATTGGATTTGAATGTAAATTGTTTAGTTTCTTTCCACTTAAACCTTTTATTAAACAGAATTATAATGATCAGGTCAGATGCTCAGGTTCCAGCTACACGTAGGAACACGTCATCTCCTGCAGGAAAAACCAGTTTGGAGCAATGAGCGGTTTTTAAGAGTGAATTTACCAGAAGCTGGTGAAACCAACTAATTCAACCTAAACCTAAACCCTAAGGACCAGTGCTGCAACTACATTCAGGCTATAAGAGCTAAAGTGTGCAACCAAACAAATACATATACAACATTAATACAAAGAATCAATCAAATACAGATGAAGGTGCTCGCATGGCAGCGACAAATGAAATGAAGACAAGATAACGAAGGATGATGATGAATTAAGAGGAAGCTTTAAATTATAGAAGACACAAAACCACAAATAAAAATATAAGAATCACTTCTGCTCTTTAAAACGATGTGAAGATCGAAGGATGTAGTGAAATATTTAAATCAATAACATACACAAACATTAATTTGACTTTTAAATTATACTAAGGTCACTAAAACCCATGGTTATTTGAAGCTGTTACTCGAATCACAATCCTACAGGGCAGGGAAACGTCTAATCTACTGACTGGGAAGCTACAGACTTTGTGCGTCTAGCGTCACACACACTGTGCGAGTTCAGCGATTTTAGAGTTGTATAGATTTCCAGCTTTGTGTCTGCACAAAATGGCCAAAACCCAATAGTGAGAAATGTAATTTATGGCTGGTGGATGGTTCTCACAGCACAGGAGATAAAGATCCATTTACTTTATGGACGTGTTGAGATGCCGACGCCTCCAGAAATCACTTATTAACATGTTCTTCTGTTTCTTCAAATCTGCTCTCTGCTTATTTTGAACTACATCTGATTTATATTCTATGTGAAGCTTTATTTCTGGTATGAAAGGTTCTGTACAAATAAAGTTCATTATTATAAAATGACACATATGGTCGAGGCGGCACGTTTCTCCCTTGTTAGCTTTGTCAGACATTAAACTTCTTCTGTGACTGAAGTGAGCTTTGTCTTCTCGTCTCAGAGGGTTTTGTGTAACAGTGTGAGTCTGGAGCACATGTCTGAAGTCGCACAGTGTGTGAGCAGCTTCGCCCGTCGGGCTCGAGACTCGGCGCTGTGTCGTGGATCTTACCGGTGCACGAGAGTCGGACACGTTAAATTCTGATCTGATCTCCTTCATTCAACCTGGTGATGGTAAAATAAAAGGTCAGAAGTTTAATGAGAAGAGTTCAGAGACGGAGAGTGGAAACACCCACTCTGTGGTAAACACAAGAGCAGAGCCGGGGAAATCAATACGTTTTCTTCTGTGTCATTACTGAGCCTTGTTCCATTTACACTCCGTCTATGGCGTCTAGAGGAACCACATTATACTGACATGTAAAGGTCTAAGAAAAGAAACTGGCAGGATTAAACATAAAAAGGGAAAATGAGGAGAGTCAATGTCTTTTCAAAGCGATGCAGTGGAAGTGAAAGATGGATCTGTGCAGAGCCGTTGTACTCACGCCCCCCTCGTCTCTGAGCAGAGACACGAACTTGGTCACTCTGTAGTCCGGTTCCATCTAGAGGAGAAGCAGAGGAGAGGGAGGGATCGAACAGTTTGTCAAGTACACAAACAAACAGACGCACAAAGAGTCGATAAGGTGTCGACAGGTCAGAGATCTCCCAGCAGCCGGAGCCAGTGAAGCTCGGCTGGCTGAGGTCTACACTCGTTCTCCTCCGATGTCCAGTGACAGGATCAAAACCAGCTTCATCAACCAGTCGGACTTCTCTTCTCAAACGTTAAAAAACACACACACACACACACTGGATTCTGAACCTAATCTGCATGTTTGGAGTGTGGGAGGAAACCAGAGGAAACACAAGCAGACACGAGGAGACCTGGACAGCTTTCTGAGGGTTATTGAAGATCCTCTGAACAAAGGGGCACAGACCTGCAGGGACATCTCGATGAGCACCAGGAGCTTCTTGATGCCGATCCACACGCGCTTCCCTTTGAGCTGCTGAGCGATGCTGGCTCGCTCTTTATCCGAGAAGCTCCCGAGCAGCTGAAAGAAAACAACAGATCTGTTAGAGACGTTTAAAAATAAGACCCGACGTGAAGAGGAAGAAGGAAACAGCTTCTGAATCATCTGTCAGCCACTTAACATCGTCTGTGCAGCTTCGGTGAATATCGTTCTTCATTCATTACGGCTTTTCAAGGCTGTGTGTACGAGTGTGTGTGTGTATGTGTACATTTATATGTGTAGGTGTGTGATCTCTTGAGAACGGTGGAAGGCTATATCTAATTTAATCTCTCTCTCTCTTGTCCTTGTGCACGACTGTGAGCATCTTTACCTTCAAACATTGTAATGTGTTTGTGTTGTGCCACATTAAGAGTTTGTGCACGTGTGCGTTCACACTTCACCTCCAGAGCGTCGACCAGCTGCTCCCCGGTGGAGATGTTGGGGATGTGGATGGTGGTGCTGAAGGCGTCCAGCATCTCCATCTCCTGCAGCACGTCCTTCCTGCTGGTGGTGCCGATGATGAGCAGCTTCCGACCCTGAGCACACCAGGAAGACACGAGGTTAATTGTCGGTTCAGAAATGTAATGAGGGTAAATACAGCACACACAACGTGCTGTTTGTGTGTTTGTTAGTCAGCAGACAAAACCATGTGGAAGGATGATGTGAGAAGGAAAGAAGCTAAAGGTTTCGTATAGAAACAACATGAAGACAGGACACTGATGACCTCTGACCTTGGGTGGAGCTTTCTTCAGCAGCACCAGCAGAGCCTGGAGGACCAAGTTGGAGAAACGAGGGCCGATGGGGACGTAGTCCAGCAGACGCTCGATATCGTCCACCACCACACAGCTGAGCTGGGACTTATACGCATCCTCGAAGATCTGAAACAGACAGAGGGACGGAGCGAGGGAGGACAGGGAGGAGAGACAGAGGGACGGAGCGAGGGAGGGATGAGGAGGGACAGAGGGACGGAGCGAGGGAGGGATGAGGACAGGGGGGACGGAGAAAGGGAGGGATGAGGAGGGACAGAGGGACGGAGCGAGGGGAGGGATGAGGAGGGAGGACGGGGAGGAAGGACAGAGGGACGGAGCGAGGGAGGGATGAGGAGGGACGGAGCGAGGGAGGGATGAGGAGGGAGGACGGGGAGGAAGGACAGAGGGACAGAGCGAGGGAGGAGGGACAGAGTGAGGGAGGGATGAGGACAGGGGGGACGGAGCGAGGGACGGATGAGGACAGGGGGGACGGAGCAAGGGAGGGATGAGGAGGGAGGAGAGACAGAGGGACGGAGCGAGGGAGGGATGAGGAGGGACGGAGTGAGGGAGGGATGAGGAGGGACGGAGCGAGGGAGGGATGAGGAGGGACAAAGCGAGGGAGGGATGAGGAGGGAGGAGGACAGAGGGACGGAGGGATGAGGAGGGACAGAGGGACGGAGTGAGGGAGGGATGAGGAGGGATGAGGACAGCGAGGGAGGGATGAGGGACGGAGCGAGGGAGGGATGAGGACAGCGAGGAGGAACAGTGGGATGAGGACGGGGAGGAGGGACAGAGGGACAGAATCAAACAGATGAAATCGTCCCATGCCTTCAGTGTGAACATGTGATGTGGTTACAACACAAACAGCTCTCACCTTCTTGATTGCCTGGCACTTGGAGATCTCCGAGTGTCCAATCATCTTGTCTGGAGAGCACATCTTGATGAAGGGGAACTGGGAGTCCTCTGCGATCTTCGCTGCCAGGGCCGTCTTTCCACTGTGGGGGGGGCCTGAGTGTCGAGAGCAGAGGAGGGGAACAGTTCAATGTGTGTGTGTGTGTTTGTGTTACGCCTGCGTCTCACAGGTTGTGTGTCTGCAGAGCTGCTACATGAGCTCAGGACTCTACAGGAAGCTGTGAATCCTCTGCTCCTGACCCTTTCACAATAAAACCCTTGATTCTCACCCTCCACTAACACGGCCACCAGGGGGGTGCGGTCACTGTTCTTGGTCTGTTGCACCAGCAGCTCCCCGTCGTCCAGGACGTGAGTGACCGGGTCGCCCCACTTGATGATCCCGTTCATGATGTAGCTGGAGTAATCCTCCGTGTTGGTCCCGAACATCTGAGGAGACAGAAGCACAGCATGAGGAGGCGTTCAGGGAGCGCTGGTTTGAATCCTGCAGGTCAGAGGTCGGCTGGTTCGTACCGGTTTGATGTCGTTGTTGAGGGATCCCAGGAAGTCGGCTCTGGTGACCTTCAGCTTCTCCGCTCGCTCCATGTCCACCTCCACTGTCGACGTGGCCTGAGGAGGAGCAGGAGCAGAATCTGCTTCAGAGCCAGTTCACAGTCAGACACTGTGTTTTTTATTAGATAAGATCAGATGAGACTTTATTAATCCTGAAGGAAAGTCTTGTGCCAACAACATTACAGAACAGAACAATATATAGTAGCAAGAAAAAATAAAGAATTAACCCTAAAATAGTATAAACCGATTAATGAAGGACCAGGATCTATTAGTAGATGTCAATAGAACTAAGTGAAGTTACATCACATCATTATTTGGCGGTGAGCCTCTGAGTGAGGTGTATTGAAACCTTGATGTGCCGGTTCATGGCCGTGGACTGAGCCGCCCGGACCAGACCCTCCAGCTCGGCTCCACTGTAGTTCTTGGTCTCAGCCGCCAGCTCCAGGATGTCCACGTCAGTGGCCAGAAGATCGAAGCCTCGCATCTTGTTGGTGTGAATGGTCAGGATCTGGACCCGGCCCTTCTCGTCGGGCAGACCTGGAGGTCAGAGGAGGAGGAGAGAGTGAGGAGGAGGAGGAGAGCGTGATGAGGAGGAGGAGAGAGTGAGGAGGAGGAGGAGAGAGTGATGAGGAGGAGGAGAGAGTGATGAGGAGGAGGAGAGAGTGAGGAGGAGGAGGAGAGAGTGAGGAGGAGGAGGAGAGAGTGATGAGGAGGAGGAGAGAGTGAGGAGGAGGAGGAGAGAGTGAGGAGGAGGAGGAGAGAGTGATGAGGAGGAGGAGAGAGTGAGGAGGAGGAGGAGAGAGTGATGAGGAGGAGGAGAGAGTGAGGAGGAGGAGGAGAGAGTGAGGAGGAGGAGGAGAGAGTGAGGAGGAGGAGGAGAGAGTGATGGAGGAGGAGGAGGAGAGAGTGAGGAGAGAGGAGAGAGGAGGAGAGAGTGATGAGGAGGAGGAGAGAGTGATGAGGAGGAGGAAGAACCAACATGTCAAACCTCAGGAGAGAGATCTGCTTCCTGAAGAACAAGACACAGTTTTATTTACTCACTGATTTCCATCTTGACCTCGAACCTGCCGGGCCTCATCAGGGCGTCATCTATCAGGTCGGGTCTGTTGGTCATACCTGGACAGAGGAGGGGGGGGGGAAATATTCCTCAATATATGAATCACCGACAAATTAAAACTGCATTTTCTGGAGACATTTTATAAGAAACATCTGTCAGGGATTTGAACCGGGGACCTCCTGGTGTGCACAGGATGAACCTGCAGCTACGCACCGATGACCAGGATGTTGTTCAGCTGCTCCACGCCGTCGATCTTGGACAGCAGCTGGTTGACCACGGTGTCGTGCACGCCCGTGCTGCTGGCGCCCGTGCCTCTCTGCTTGCAGATGGCGTCCAGCTCGTCGAAGATGATGATGTGGAGGCCGCTGTTGGCTCCCAGCTGTGAGGAAGGTGGAGTTCAGAACTGTTAACCTCAGGTTGTGTTAGTCGTGCAGACACAGAGGTGCAGGAGCTGCTCTCACCCTCTTCTGCTCGTCCTCTGCCTCAGCGAACAGTTTGCGGATGTTGGCCTCGGACTCTCCCACGTACTTGTTCAGGATCTCCGGCCCGTTCACGACCTTCGGCTCTCGGGCGTTCAGCATTTT
Source organism: Pseudopleuronectes americanus (assembly GCA_038501795.1). Taxonomy (NCBI): domain Eukaryota; kingdom Metazoa; phylum Chordata; class Actinopteri; order Pleuronectiformes; family Pleuronectidae; genus Pseudopleuronectes; species Pseudopleuronectes americanus. The sequence goes on from JBAMIH010000259.1 coordinate 19,241, forward strand.
GCCGATCTGCCGGGCCATCAGTGTCTTACCACAGCCTGGAGGGCCGAAGAGCATGATGCCCTTCACGTGCTTACACCCTGCAGGAGGAGGAAGAGAGAGAGGGAGGTGTGTGGGAGAGAGAGAGAGAGTAAGAGAGGGGGGGGAGAGAGAGACGAAGGAGGAAATGTGAGTCGACAAAGAAGAAAGAGGGAAAGATGTTTGAATCTTGTGATCGCTCAGAACCAGAGAGAAATAAACACTGGTTTAATAAAATGAATCATACAACAAATACTGTGTGTGTGGTGTGTGTGTGTGTGTGTGTGTGTGTGTGTGTGTGTGTGACCCTGTGAAAACATGTTACACAAAGTACTTGAAAGGTAAATTCTTCCAAATAATATCTGATCCATTAAATCAATGAAATGTACTCTATTATTTAGACAGTTCATTTCTTCATTGGACAGAGAAACCTTGTTTAAATCATATGTTTGTGTTTCTCACCCATCTGCTCCACGATGTCCGGAGGGAACACTCGGGAAGCGAAGGCTCTGCGGAAGATGTCGGAGAACTCCCGGTCCAGACCTCCAATTCCCATCTTCTCAAAGTTCCACTCGGGGTTGATGATCGTCTGTCGAGCCTCTTTGGTCTTTGCCTTTCCTGTGAGGACCAGAACCAGTTAGGTGGGAAATAAAAAGTATATCATAATGGAAAGTTACACCTTATATTGCACTATAAACTGTATATATATATATATACATATATTCATATTTCTCTCTCTCTGGGATATAACTGTGATGTTGTTTTACTGCCATCTGGTGGACAGATACCTGAATATGAATAAGGAGAAAGAGGAAACCTACCGACCAGAGTGAGGGAAGAACTATCGGCCTTCTCAAACACCACCTGACTGTTTCCCACCATCAGGCCCACGTCGATCTGTCAGAGGAACATTGACACTGAGACGTTATTCAGTCAGCAACATGAGGCTGATGTTATTAACACCTTCAATGCACCAGAGTAGGTTTCAGATCTTTTATAATAATCATAACTTAACAGAGGTTACCAGGCCTCTTCTGTTAGAGCGCCCCCTCTCTGTCGGACAACACAAACTACTCATCCTCTTAAAGACACTTTTTATAGATATGCTTTCACCGAGAAATATACTTCTATTTATATATAAATTAAGTTTATTATTATTATTTAGACACTGGGGTATTTCCTCCATGTTTTCACTTCAGCAGGAAGATGAACAGATAATAATTGATCCTCAAAGAGACCATGTTGAGTCACTAGAGGCCATTAAACATCACCAGTGTGCGGTTCACTGTGTAATATGATTTACCAATGTTTGTCATCTTAATGTGATTTAAGATGAGGAACAGTTTCTATTAATTAGAGCTTCCTGATGGAGGCTTCATGTTCGTGTGTTTGTCCTGAACGATCAGTGAAACCCTGAGGAACCAGAGTCAGTCCACAGGTTCATCCTGGGGCTGCTCCATCAGAGCTGAAACCTGAGTGGTGCTGGTGGACCTCGTACCTTCTGCTTCTTCCCAGTGGCCGGCTCTCCTTTGAGGATGCTGGCGTCCATCGCCTCGATGTCCTTCACCATCAAACCGAACAGCTTGTCACAGAAGCTGAACACGAGCTGAGACACAGAGGAGAGTCATTTTAAAAGTGGAGAAGGAGGCAGGACAGTCGTGTTCCTCCTGCTGTGAGCGTGTGGATGAGAACCTGCTGCGTGACGGAGAACGCCTGGTTGTTGAACTGCTGCACGAACTCGGCGGCCATCTTGTCGGAGTCGTAGGGGGAGGAGTCGGTGCTCTTCTTCTGCAGGAAGTCGATCTCGATGGTCATGGAGCCGATGCACTGCCTCGACTTGTCGAAGTTGTAGTTGGAAACTGTCGAGACCCAAGATGGAGAAATGTGTGAGAGAGTGTGAAACAGAACGAGAGATTCAAACTATCTCTCTATCGTTCTATCTATCAATATCTCTATCTGTTTCTCAATCTATCTATCCATCTGTCTCTCTGTCTGTCTGTCTGTCTATCCATCCATCTGTTTATCTATCTGTTTATCTATCTGTTTATCAATCCATCTATCAATCTCTCTATCTATCTATCTATCTATCTATCTATCTATCTATCTATCTATCTATCTATCTATCTATCTATCTATCTATCAGTCTCTCTATCCATCCATCTGTTTATCTATCTATCTACGTCTCCATGAGCAGTGAACCCTCAGAGGACTTTACCTTCCACCTCCTGACCGATGGAGAGTCCGGCCCATTTCCTCTGGAGAGATAAAGGAAAGGATCATTAGTCGAGACTGAATATAGAGAGCCAGTGTGTGTGTGTGTGTGTGTGTGTGTGTGTGTGTGTGTGTGTCTGTGTGTGTGTGTGTGTGTGTGTACCTGCGGCAGGCTGAAGGCGATGCTTCCAGGTGCCACAGTGTGATGGGTCTTGACTGTGAAAGCGAACTTGTGGTTGGGCGTGGTCTTCACGGTCACGTGTCTGAGGACAGAGGAGAAGACGTCTGTTATTATTTCTTCTTTGTGTTGATGAGATACTGAGGAGGAGATTCTAGTGTAATGTGAAAACACTCACTCATCTTAACAACTATTTAAATGATGTTGTGTTCTTTTCTGATCTGTGCAGCCACCACAATTTAACATTTCATCTATTTTCCTGCTCTGCCTTCTTCTTTTATTAATAAACTGAACTATTCTGTCGATTGAAAAAGTGATTTGAGTTTATTTAATGAATTCCTTTTCACTGGTCTCTGGTGGTGAGTTCTGCACAGTTCAACAGGCCAGTTCAGAGCCATTACTGCTCACTTCTGATTGGTTAACGGCTGATGGTTGCTAGGATACCAGCTTCTCATGAGATCCAGTCCAAGACCGACGACTTTAATGAGGAGACTTTGTTTTCAGTTCGGCAGAAACAGAAACTTGACGCGGAGGATTATCTGATTTGATAACGTGGGAGTTTGAATAGAGAGCAGCTGATTCAATGTGTGTGTGGCGACAAACCCAAAGATGACAAGGTGATAAAAACGATGACTCACTGTCCCGACTGCAGATCCTTCTCGCTCACCACGGCACAGTTAGTCAGCGACAGCTCATCGGTCGGGCATCGCGCCGCTTGCATGGTCTGTGAAGAAGAGGAGGAGGAGGAAGAGGAGACAATGAGGATGATCAACTCCAGCTCTACGTGTGTTTTAGTTTGAATTTACTGCAAAACATGAAACCTCAGCAGGTTGAAATTCTTTTATCTTTTCAGTAAAATATCAGTTGAACATCAGAGTTATTAAATTATGATGCATCCTAAATGAATTTGGTTATTTCTGAGGTGAAAACCTTCTTGATTTTGAAAGAGGAGCAAAAACTTAGAAGTCATCATTTCTAACCTGCACCAGTGTCGTCCACAGAAATAATATTTAGTCTGTTTTGTTTGTCGTTCCTTTACAAAATTCATAAAGCGTACGATCTCATATCTTTCAGGATCTCCCTCTATTTTGAGCTCCAACAGGTTAATCGACCTTTCACAGTAAAGTGCGTCCGGCAGAGAGACTCGTGAATTATTCAACAGGAAGTCCTCTCTTCCTCTGAAGGTCCATCTCAATGAAGAAGCCTCCACACAACCAGCTTCTCTGCAGCAGGGAAGCAAAGCTGCAAAGATTCAACCACGACGTTCGGCTCATAGAGAAATCACACCGAGCACGTGAAGTGGTAACCATGGCAACTGCACCGAGCAATCACACCGACAAATCAGGATTTACAGTCGGCTGAAGGCTGGAACGGCTCCGGGGCTCAGCTTGTTTCAACTCATTCATCTCTGCTCTCGTGGATTTTAAATATGATGAATTACATCACACTCAACACGTTTCCTATTTGATTTGTGTGAAGCTTCTACAAATACTGAGGGGATGTTACATTAAAGGGCAAAGTCTCAGATTGAATTTGAGAATGTTTACATCAATACATTCTATAAACACTAAAGTCTGAGGTCCAGGTGTTTCACCAGTGAGTCGTTGATCCACTGAGTTTCTATGAGTCCTGGAAATTCACCTGCAAATGTCTCAGATATAATCAAACAGTTTTCTGTTGGAGTGAATGTCAGGAGCTGGAGAAAGAGGAATCCTCCTGAAGAACAGAATTGAAATGATTGAAAACCATTTGGTGGAGATGGAGACGGTAGAGATTGCTTCCAGCAGAAAATAAATAAAGGACGTGTGGTTATTTGTGAACTGACGCCCTAGAGGACTCTGGGTAACCTAGATAGAAAGTCCACATGGTTTATTAAAAACCCAAAAGCAACGATCTTTAAATATCTGAGCCGTGTCTGGTCAGTAGAATCCCTCATGGACAGATTCCTAGCTCCGCCCCCTGACACGTGTTCCAGCCTCACACTAAGATTTTAATCCTGCAAACGAACAGACGGACAGACGGACACGTGTCCGGCTGCAGGTGAAGAGAGAGAGTTCACTGCTCACCACAGGTTTGCTGGATGTTCTAAGAACCAGTCGGAGCCAACACGTGAACTTTGAGTGAAACGTATCACACAGCGACAGACAGGGGACGTTTGAGGAGGTTTTAACTTGAGGTGACTTCAAACTGATCCTGAGATCCTTTAGAAAACTGATTCTATTTGAGGCCAATGTTGTTTTCTGACCGAGCTCGAAGGATGAAGACAGAGACGGATCAGAGAAGGGAGAAGTAAAGAAATGTGTAACTGTCTCACTGTAGAAGTTAGAACAGGATTGAACTGAACAGGGTCAGTAACACGTGAAGGGGATTCTCTGTGTGCTGCTTGTTTTCTTCTGTTCTGGAGTCATGTGACAGGTGCCTGACGAATGAGAGAAGGGTATAAGAGCCAGAGGTCGTGAGCGTCATCGTTTACAAACGTCTCAGTCGAGGTCTCAGACTCAAAACGAAGCAGCGTCTCCAAACTGTGTCAGTGGCTCTGAAGCTCTGCAGCAGAGTCCATGTGTTTCTAACTGAACGCTGCGTGAGATGCTAACGTGCTGTCGTACTGAATCCAAACATCTGAAGCATTCTGTACAGGCTGTGGTGCGACAGGCGAGTCGATGTCTAAGCAGCTAACAACCACACTGACATTGCAGCTCAGTCACTGGGTTGCAATGGTGCGAGACGCTCTATGTGCACACGTCTCCGTCCTGCAGCACATCGTCCACACTACAGCAGCAAATACAGTCCACATGATGAGGAAGGTGGCAGCTAGAACAAGAGTGCATCCATACATACCTTGAAAAATATGACGACCTTGTGGCCGCCAGCGCAGGCAAGCAGAGAGGGAGGACAGAAGACATGGATTGAGACAGGGGGGGGGGCGAAGAGGAGCGGTGGCTGCAGACGGGTGCGTTCAGGCTGCAGGGTGGGATGGGGCATGCAGGCCAGAGCTGGGGGCTTTGACTGGATTTCAAAGCCAATTAAAATTTTTCATTTCCAATTTTCATATTTTAAACATTTTCCAGTTTTAAGTTCCTCCCCAAATCTGGTGGTGGATTGATGAGCCATGTTCAGATCGTCATGCCAACACACAGTGTCACGTTTATCATCGTCCCCACATGAGAGACATAAGAGGGACACGCGTCTTAATGTGGTGAGACACATGGATTCAGATGCTTGTTCAGAGATAAAAGGGGAAATGATCATACTGGGAACTTTGACTGGGATGTGCCAGTACGTGATTTCACCAATTATTCATTCAGTAACACTTTTTGATGGTGGAGAACACAGGGACGTTATTAGCAACCAGTACAGGTTACTGGTTTGTGTCTCTGGACCGGAGCAGGCTGCATTAGCTCAAACTGTCGAAACATCACAGGTTAGAAGAAATAAACAAGATCAAGTTATTAACATCACGTTTCTTCCTTCTCCCTGTGAATAGATTATGGAATCATTGACTCATAAGAAGAAGAACAACATTCGCAGTGGGTGACTCTGCAGAAACAGAGGCAGCACAACCAAGTCTCTCTCTCCCTGGTCCCTCTCACTGGCTCTAGATATTCCTCTTACTCCAGGCACCTCTTTAAATTATTCATCCCGTTGAATCCAGGCAGACTTTTGCAATCGATGTGCGATGAAGCCGCAGCAGAATCTGAGGGTTTGAGATCCAGGGTCTGACGATTTATCTGATATCAATATATTATCAATGTGTCGCAGCCTCCAACAGACACACACACAAACAAACACACTGTTGACATCACTGCTGGTGTCGCATATCATCATCATCATACAATGTGAAGGACTAAGATTTGATCTCAGCACATGATCGGAAAATCATTTATTTTTCCACAGGCGACTCGTCTGAGCTCTTTCTGTTTTTTTGTGCTCGTACAAAATCTGAAAATCATTTACGTCACTGCAGTTAAACCTGAATATGAGCCCTGCAGCTGTGTGTGTGTTTGTGTGTAGCAGTGAGTTGTGTGTTGCCTCTCACTCCACATTATCAAATTAATAAGAAGCATTAAAGAGCCAACTCACTCTCTCATTTCCAGAAATCACACTAAGTGAAGTTTTGGCGACTTCGTGCTTTTTATTTTCCACGAGCTCCTTCTCTCTGTGAGATTCATGCTGATGTCACTGAGAATCAATCATTCAGCAGCACTTAATGAATAATTGTATAATTAGTATATGATTTATATTTATTTTTCTGCGTAACATGAGTGGCTGCTTCCTGTCACCTGTCCCTCCAGGTAACTTGGTTCCTACCTGCCTTTGTTTGACGTAGGACAGGTTTGAGTGTAGCAGCTGAAACAGCCTGAAGTTAAAGGAGATTCTATTATTGTTATTACACATTTATTAATTTGCTAAAATCTGCTGCATACATGTATGATTAAAAAACACATGACAAGAGATGAATCACCACTCTCTGTAAAGTAACTAAATTAAATAAATGACCATATTATAAATAAATGCAAATCATTACTAAAAGCTTTAAAAGAGAGGATTTAAGAAATCTATTAATCAAAATCTGTGCCTTAACCACGACATTATTCTTATGAATAATTCTTTGAATCATTATAGTTGTTGTGGTGGCACTCTGTGAACGCTGCTGTATCACAGACACTGCGTAGGTTTGTACCTCTCTGTTTGTGTACGTGTGTGTTTGTGTGTGTGTATGTGTGTTTGTTTGTGTGTCGGCTGCCCCCAGCAGAGGGGAGGGAGGTTCTCTAAAAATAGCAGCAGCTCAGAGCTCAGAGAGGGAGGCCCCGCATTGAGACGGCCTCAGATTAACCATTACTATCTCTCACACACACACACACAGACAAACAGACACACACATACAGATTGCGTGTACAGAAGCCACACACACATCCGGTTTTCATCTGCATCGTGCTCACAGACACACACTGAGGCCTTGTCGACGCTGCCGCAGGTTTTTATTTGAACGGAGGTTTTACCCTAATTTAAAAAATCTAGAACAAAGCACGTTGGGCCTGTAGGGGGCGATGACGTCTCCATCAACAATCTGTCAGATACCAGAGAAGAACCCGGTGGTCGGAGTGACACTGTGTGAGGCAGAGGTCTGTGGACGTCCACATCGTGCTGCAGGGATTATAGAAGAGTATTATATAATATAGAGTATTACTGAGGCTTAAACTGCAAATAAAATCATCTGATATTCTGGTGGTGCACCCTGGCAATCCTGCAGCTACACCATCGTGTTGCTACACTATGTGTGTGTTTGTGTGTGTGTGTGTGAGTCGAAGGGAAGCAGGGGAGGAAGAGGAGCAGACAGAAAAAGGAAAGACTGCAGAGGAAGGGTGCAATTGGAAAAGGATGCAGGGCGGAGGTGCTGGTGTTGATGTCGTACACAAAACAGGTTGTGGGTCAACGCTGGTGCAGTGGATTGATCAGGGAAGGAGATAGAGCTGCAGGGGGGGGGTGTCTGTGTGTGTTTGTCTGTGTGTGTATGTGTGTGTGTTTTATGTGTGTGTGTGTGTGTCTGATTAAACAGAAAGTGGAGCAGGGGGAAGCTGCTGAGGAAGCGACGGCTGCACTGCAGGGAAATCACAGGACGAAGCAGCGGCTCCACTTCATTAAGACGGAGAGAGAGAGATGGAGAGTTTCCATCTTTTATCACCCCATCACTTGTTCCATCACAGGAGATCTCTCTCTCTCTCTCTCCCCCCTCTCTCTCTCCCCCTCTCCCTCCCCCCCTCTCTCTCAGATTTCCATTGTGAGCTGCGACACAGAGCTGTTAAACTGTCGGAGGTTAAATTGAGTTGAACGGTTCAGCTTCTGTCTGCAACACCTCAAATGAAACACTGCCACCTACGTTAATCTAGATCACATCACTCATGCTGTGATTCCTTCACAGCAGAAGGTTCCTGGTTTGAATCCTGTTAGGGTCTGACGTCCTTAACTTCTCTCCCACACCTTAAAGAAGAGTTTAAGTTAATTGAGTCGTTTTCAGACATGAACTCACAGATCAGGGCATCTGCTCAGGTCTTGAGTAATTTAGACTAAACCAAGTTACTATTGGATATTTACCACTGGCTTCATGAGGACCAGTGAGACAAAGGGTCTTTGGTTCTATCCTCTTCCTCCTCTTCCTCCTCCCTGACCTTCAACCAATTCTCTGCTCGCAGGAGGAGGATGAGCAGCACTGATGTCTGTGTTTAAATCCCTCCCTGAATCCTGAGGTCACTTGAAGACTTGACCTCAGTGCTGCGGATCAATACTGATCCAGCTGCTTCTGCATCTGGATCCCACAGGAGCTAAACAAATGAAGGTCGGCTGTGGTATATATTTATTTAATATATCTGAAAGGCTTTTTTTTAAACCAAAACGATCTCTGTCCATACATTCATTTATCAGCTGGTTGTTTTCTTCTAGAAGGGTCATGTGATCGGAGCCTGACGAATCAGATTCAGTGACAGAAGACAGCAAACGTCCACTATATCATGTCTTATGATATATCCATCAGAACCAACATCTGGATCATCTGGGTATTACTGTAACCACTGACAAGCCAATTCAGATTTGACAATTAGCCAAAGAGCTTTAACTAAGGCCTCTCACCCTGTTCCCTGCCTCCTCTTCCTCCTCCTCCTCCTCCTCTTCATGTTAACAGAAGATTAATAACATTAATACCGTGACTGGTTACACAACACTGATGTTGAGTTTCTGGATACGTCTCTTTTTCCTTTGTCCTGATTCTCTCTGACAAGCTACTGCAACAGCACATGGTCAGCTGAAGGTGAAGGTGTGTGTGTGTGTGTGTGTGTGTGTGTGTGTGTGTGCGTGTGTGTGTCCGGTGTGTGTGTGTGGACAACATGCCAGTGGACACAGTTGACTCATCTCCTAACAGCTCTGTTAGTGAAGTCACAAACAGACGTCTCCACCCATTGGTCAGTGAGACGGTGTCGACTGAACCAATGAGAAACGCTCGGCTGCTCTTACTGCATCGTCAGCTTCTCCTCTCAGTCGCTCTTCAGTTAATCAACAGTGTTGAGAAGATCTATTATGACCTGTGAGTTAGCCCCGCCTCCGACCACCGCTCAGCTCTATCCTCTTGTTTTGCTTCAGACCCCACGCACATCCTGCAGGAGCAGTAAATAAACTGCAGACCCCAGGATTCAGTCATCAGCTGAAACTACAGGGCGCTGTCTCAGTGAGGGGATAACGAGGCAGCCTCAGTGTTTCATCAGACGTGTTCAGGATGAAAACATTTTTCACACGATTCTCACAGACGTCACTGCCACCACCTGGAAACGAGATGTGTTGCTTTTGTCCACGTTTGTGCGACATCGAGGACCCATTGTTAGAAACCTCACAGAGAACAGAAACATCAGGGGCGTAGCAACGGTAACTAAGGGTTGTCTGGCAACGTGACTCCAGTTTAGAGCTTTTAAGTCATTTTATAATATATATTCATGGAGTCTGCAACACAAACCAGTCAGTGCTCAGTTCTCCTGATGGTGTTGTCCAGATTCATCTCGTTGTGTTTGTGAACTTTAAAGTGAGAAGCACCATTAGTTACTGAGTGCATGTGACTAATGTTACGTTGACACTGATACACGAGAAGAATCTATAACCGAGGCTCTTAGGATCAAAGCACCGGCCCAATCACACGTGTCCTCTAGTGCTCGTCTCCATCGGACTTCTTCTAAAGTGCAGTCTCATGATGAGGGTGATGGAGACGTGGACTCCTGGAGGAGAACTACACCAGACAGAGATCCACTCTCACAGAGGTGACCACCACTCTTCACTGTGGTCGGTTCCTCTCTTCACGTTTCACCTTCTTCTGGCTGCTGCTTTGATTTGGCCTGAAAACACCAGGTGGTGGTTTCCTCCCTCCGCCTCCGGTGCTGGCTCATGAAAGTGCTGCAGCATGACTGGGCAGAAAGTCACAGAATGCAAGTTGTCAAACTGGTGATCAGGACCCCCCCCTGTGGTCAGGGTCCTGATGGAGATGCACCCGGTTTCCAGATAAATGCTGCAGCTGCAACAGTCGCATGTTTGTTCCATTCCCAACACAACCTGCTGCTTCTGAGATGCTTCAACACAACAAACCTACACTGCATCATGGTTCTGGCCCAGATTCGGTCCACACACCACGTGCACTGATGGCACCTGGGCAGTCTGCTCAAAGCAATACAGCCAATCAACCAACTGAATCAGCTCTGTGCTGTTTAGGCCCAGTTCACCACAGAGGTTCCATCCAGAATCACACGTTTACCAGTAAGGACGACAATAGTGGGATCACGTTCCTTCTGTCTGGGCCACTGGGAGGCCACTGGTGCTGCATCACTGCCTGAGGTGGTCCACATCTGTATCCTCATCTGTATCATCTCCTGTATGTCTCTCGCCAGCAGACGACACAGAGACCAATAGAATAAATGAAATGGCTCCATCTGGTGAATCCTGCCTGAACCCAGGTTCTGGAGGACCAGGTTCTGGAGGACCAGGGATCTTCAGCTCTGGATCTCCGGGGACGCAGCTCTGCAGTGAGGCTGACACCGGGCTCCCCCTCGGCCCAGGTGCGCGCACAGGTCGCACACACGCACACACACGCACACACACACACGCGCACTCATCCACCAGGCTCTGATGCGCAACCCGCTTACACGACGACACTAAGCCTTCAGGTTGGACCTGAAGCAAAGCACGTCACTCGATGAGACCGCTGCACCTCGACGAGGGCAGGTGCCGTGGGTTCGAATCCCTCCGGTGCGTCCACACCGAAGCGTCCACCCGCTCTTCCACATGCACGGCGCGTGAGAGCTCGTCTCCGGCCGCTGTTCACGCAGCGCGTCGTCTCAAGGACAAGGAGCCGGGGTTCGGCTCCTGAGAGGCGGGGGGGGCCCGGGCGGGTCACTGCAGCCGGATGGGAATCGAACCCCCGGACAGCCCAGGTGTGAGGCTGCAGCTTCCCCGGGAACCAGCCGCCTCGTCCCGGACTCACGGTGACATTCACACCGGGAGATGGAACCGGGAGGCTCGACCGACATTTTGCTCCCTGGATGTTCGATGCCAGCCGCTCGGTGGTGGGGGGGTTTAAACCCGTGACGCACATATATGTGTGTGTGTGTGTGTGTGTATCTATGAAGTGTGTTAAGATGTGCATCTTACCCGGGTCGTCATCTTCGCGGTTGGGGGGGGTCAGGGCTGTAGATCGGGTCGGTGGGCTCAGGGCGGCGGGGACAGGGAACTGATGAGCCAGGCAGCAGATGGGATTTATAGGCAGCAGGATGCCTCGCTCTGATTGGCTGAGCGAGGCGGAAGCGTGCCGACGATGGAAGGCTCGTGCGTGAGGATGGGTCGCATCACTCCTCCTCACGTGGACGATGTGACAGAGGTGGGAAAACATGTGGCGTGCGTGAGAGTCCGACACGCACACTGGTGACTGTGTGTGGGTGCGTGTGCGTGTGTGTGAACGCAGTAGAAACAAACACAACTCAAAACCATCCTGAGCAGACAAACACCACAAATACACACCAACCAACATTAACACACATTCAACCAGGACACCTCACAGTCCCATGAGCCGGTGCACCCCCCACTGTCCACTCAGTTTACTTTACTTTATATAAAACATTTTTAAAATATCAAATAAGTAAAAATATCACAATAACACAACATAACAACGCCCTTAAATTTTGTTCAGACACGTCTTGTTCTGATTTCTTATATAATCAAAGATTAAAATATAAATCTTCTTCTCTTCTAGTTTCAAAGTGTTTTTATTCCTCCTCTTGTTTTCTGTAAAGTTCATCAAATGTATTTTTCATCCCATGTTTGTTATACTTATGTTACTGAACATTATTTTTTATGTTCGTCACTGTGATTCATTTAATCTATTTTATGATTCTTAAAATGTTTTTTGTTCAACTTTTGAAAAAAACGAATACATTTTTAATATTGCATTGTCTGTTAAGAGTCGAGGACACGCCCCCTTCTGTACAGACCAGGTCCGGTCATGTGGGAGGGGGCGGGGCTGCACCAGTGATGAAATCCTGCCGTAATATTGAACATGAGCTTAAACCGCAGCAGCTTCCCCTAGTGGCTGGGAGAGGAGCACATTCAGCACCACGGTCAGCAACAGTGTTCAGCCCTGATTCTCTGTCTCCTGTCACACAGAGGCTCTGGTCCAACCGGGATTCGAACCAGCAACCTTCTCAACCTGTATAAAACCACATGGAAAGAAACGAGGACGACCGTGCTTGTAAAGGTTTTTATATAAAGTACCTGTAACAGTTGATCAAATGATTCTTATGTCTCACATACATATTCATACATCCACATGGTGACTCAGCGCTCAGGGTCACCAGGGTCACCAGGGTCACCAGGGTCACCAGGGTCACCAGAGGCCTCGGCGTTTGTTCCACGAAGATTCTCGTTTGCACAATTCACAAATGAAAAGGAAGAAAAAACTGCAATAACTTTGTCATCATTACCATAAACTTCATATGTTACACGATAGTTTTTTCGTCTTGTACGTGTTGCAAGATCAAATATGGCACATCGTAATGAGTACGGTATAGAGTTACTAGCCCCAGTGGAGGTGGAGAAGTCGCAGTCGGGACTGCGGTGGGGTGTGTGTGGTGGGGTGGGGTGTGTGTGGGAGGGGGGCGGGGGGGGGGGCGGGGGGGGGGAGCGGGATGGGGTGGGGGGGGAGGAGGGGGGGGGGGGGGGGGAGGGCGGGGGGTGGGGCGGGGGGGGGCGGGGGGGGCGGGTGGTGGGGGGGGGGGGGGGGGGGGGGGGGGGGGGGGGGGGGGGAGTGGGGGGGGGGGGGGGGAGGAGGGGGGTGTGGGGGGGTGGGAGGGGGGGGGGGGGGGGGGGGGGGGGGGGTGGGGGGGGGGGGGGGGGGGGGGGGGGGGGGTGGGGGGAGGGGTTAGGGGGCGGAGGGGTGGGAGGGGGTGGGGGTGGGGAGGGGGGTGTGGAGGGGGGGAGAGGGGGGGGGGGTGGGGTGGGGGGTGGGGGGGGGGGTGGGGGCGGTGGGGGTGAGGTGCGTGTGGGGAGGGGCGAGGAGGGGGAGGTAGGGGGTGGGGGTGGGGTGGGGGAGGGGGGGGGGGGGTTGGGGGGGGGGGGGGGGAGGGGGGGGGGGGGGGGGGGGTTGTGTGTGATACACGTACATAATGAGTTGGGTGGCTGTTTAATCTGGTTTATGGTGGGTGTGTGGTTGAGTTTACGATGCGGTTTATTGGTTGATGTTGCAGCGAGGTGGGGGGGGGGGGGGTGGGGGAGGGGGGTGGAAGGGGATGGGGTGGTGGGTTGTGGTGGTGGGAAAGGGATTGGTGGACGGATGAAGGCGGTGGCCTTGGGGCGGGGGGCGGGGGTTATGCTGTGTTGGGATGGGGGGGAGAAGGAGTGGGTGGGGGGGCGTGTGATGGGCTGGGGGAAGGGGGTGAGGGGGAGTAGATTGGGGGGTGGGAAGGGGGGTGAGGGAAGGGGGGGGGGTGGGGAGTGGGGGGTTGGGTGGACTGTGAGATTGGGTTAGGATGTGTGGTACTTTTTTAGGGGGGTTTCGGGGAGTCACGGCGTGTGGGTGGGGGTTGAGTTTTGAGGAGGGTTTTTGCTATGGTGTGAATGGGGGAGAAGGTAACTGGGGTAATGGTTTGAGGCAACACAGATTGGTAAACGGGTTCAAGGAGCGTGTGGGGAGGAACAAGGGTATAATCAAGACGTACAAGTGTGAAAGGGGTATGGCGAGGTGGTCGGGGGTGCTTGGGGGTAAGAGATGTGGAAGGGTGTGGGTGATTTGGAGGGTGTGGGGGGGGGGGGGTGGGGGTTCTGTGTGGTGTGGTAGTTCACGGAACGTTGGGTGGGTTTGGTGCGTCCTAGGGTTGGTTTTGCTTGTGGGTGGGTCGGTGAGGTTGGATTGGTTGGCCTCGGGTTTGTTTGAGTTTGGTGTGGTGTGGGTTGAAGGTGGATGGCGGTTGGGGAGGGGTGTTGGGGGGGTCTGGGATTTGGGTTGGAGGGGGGAGTGTGGGTGGTGTAGGAATGTGTGGGGTGTGTGCTGAGTTGGTGTGTAGACGGGGGGGGGGTCGGTGGTTAACTGCAGGGGGGTGTGGGGTTGTTGTTTGGGTGGATTCCTGGTTGGCGTATATGGTGGGTCGTGGTGGGTTCGTGGTTGCTTTGTGGGGTGGCTTAATGGTTGCTTGGGTGATGCGTCGCGATTTAGAACTTAGTTGTGTGAATTGTGGTTGTGGTGTTGAATTATTGGGTTTCGTTGTATTTATTTTTAGTTTCATGGGAGTTTTTTTTTGTTTATGTGTGGTTGCGTGTTCGCGTTTTTTTTCTTGGAGGCTGTAGTGATGTAAGGTGCTGATTGGGGTTGTCGGTGGTGGGGGGGGGGGGGAGGGGTTTGTGGTGGTTGTGGGGTGTTTGGTGGTAGGTGCCATGTTTCTTTTGTTGTTGTTTTTTATGTTTCGGTGGTAGTTGTGGGGGGGGGGGGGGGGGGAGGGGGTTGGTGAGGGGGCGATTTTTGTTCATTTCTTTAGTTTTTGTTTTTTCTTTTTTTTTGAATGAATTTTGAGGTGACTTTTTAGCTTAGATAGCTTTTTATTGTCTTAATAATTTCTCTGTGTTTGTCGTGTTTGTTGGTGTGGTTGATGATAGGTGTGTATTTAGAATTGTAAGTTGGGTAAATTGGTGCAGGGTAGTTGTTCAAACCTGTTATTTACGGAAGTGGGGGGTGGAGGGCGTGGGGTGTATTGGAGGTGGGGGGGAGTGCGGTGGTGGCGGGTGGTGGGGGGGAGGGGGGGGGGATGGGATAGGGCTGGATTGATGTGGCGGGGGTTGGATGGTGGGAGCGGGGGAGGTTGGCGGAGGCCGTGGTGGGGGTGGGAGCGTAAGGCGGGTGGTGGTGGGCGGGACAGCGATGGGGGAGGGGCACGGTATGGGGGGGAGGGGTGTTCGTTGAGGGGAAGGGGTAGGGGGGGGGGGGGGTGGTGAGGAGGGGAGGTCCTCGGCGGGGAGGTGAGGAGGGTGTGGTTGATGGAGGGGGTGGGGAGGTGCGGAGGGGAGGGAGGTTAGGGGCGTTGGTAGTGTTACTTTAGTTGATCGGATGTGTTGGTGGAGGAAGGCCTTGTGGCTATTGTTGCTTTTTGGGTAACGGGTCCGGGGCTTGTAGGTTTTGTTAGTACTTATTTAGTTGTAACGTATTGAGGAGGAGAGGTGGGCTCGGTAGGGGGTAAGTAAGGTGTAGTTGGGGGGCGGTCGACGGAGGGTTGGCGGGGAAGTGGGGGAGCTAGTGTTGGTGTGCTGAAGGTATTGTAGGGGATGGGTACGGTAGTGGTTGGGAGCGGAGATTTAAAAAGGGGACGGGGGAGCGGGTCTGAGTAAGGTAGTGGTGGTGGAAGTAAATAACGGAAAAGGCCGAGGGGGGGGGGAGAGGCGTGTAGACGGGGGTCGGAGTAGGAGGGGGAGAGAAGGAAAATTTATCGGGTGTGGGGTTTGGGGGGTGAGCTGGGGGTCGGCAAGGACGGAGGTAGGCATAGGGGGGATGGCGGGGGCGGGGGTGGGTTTGTGTCTATACCTTCTGGAGTCGGTTTTTTTTATTGATTCTTTTATTAGTTCTTTATTGGTATTCTTTCTTATGTTTCCCTAATCTTATCTACTCTTTTTACTTTTGATTTGGTTATTATTTCTCTTTTACTTCTTTTACTATCTTTTTTTCTTTTTTATCGCTTTTCCGCCTAATTTTCGTTGACTTTTGACTTCCTCTTTTGAATTCCTTACGTTCTTCGTGTATTTCTATTTATTTTGTCATAAACTATTTTAGCCATCGTTAATACTTGTCCCAGACTCAAAAATTATTTCGCATACATTATTTTTATCTATTTTATTTATACACTATTTACTCTCATTCTTTAGTCTCAATAATTATTAACCATTTTTTTTTTTATTAATCTTGCTTTTCTTCTCTCTCACGCCGTCACCCAGGTTTCTTTTTTCACCTCTCTCTTTTCATCTTTCTTTCACAAATAGTACGACCTTTTTTGTTTATTCTCGTGGACAAATATTATATAGGTATTCACTACTTGTTAATTTATGTACTTATTTCCTATGGTCACATCTTGTGGTTTGCTTACTGTCGTGGTGACCCTACGATATTATGTGTCATATTTTAGATGTTATCTGACAAACTTATGATGTTAGTTTACACGCTTTACATTGGTATTTGATTAATAGTTTGGTGTGTTGCGGTCTCCCTTTACTTGACTCTACGATTAGGTGATCGTACTTGTGTTCGATCTTTAAGTTTGGAGACTTTTAAGTGAACATAAAACTTCGGCAAGTTTTAGTTCGAATCTCGGAATTGTGAATTTTAACTGGGATGTTCCACTTATATACGCCGCTTAGTTCTATAGTAACGTCTGACATAACTTAAATTATGCTTAATGCGCTCATGAACCGGATTATTTTAATTGGTGGTCTGATATTTTGGACGTAAAGAAGGAACACACTGGGAATGAATGGGGGTTAGTCGCTGTTGGAATTAATGAGACTTGGTTACCTAAGTTTGGTGGGGTGGCACGGGCAAATGGATTGGACTCGGCGGTGACGGTACGAAAATAGCCGGGGAGGGGATATTCCGCCTCTTCTTGGTTTTATGTCGGGCAGAGTATGGGTTATTGTTTGTGGTGAGATCGGCGATTGGTTCGTCATGGCGGGGTGCCTGAGGTTGGGTTAGTAGGAGAGCGACGTGGACGTGTCTTCATTTGTATGGTGAGTATTCCTTCTTGTGGGCTCTGCGGGGGTGGTGGGGTAGGAGAAAGGGGTGTTTGGGTCTGCTCTTAGGTGGGGAGGAGGGGAGGTGATAATAGAATCACTTTCAGGGGTTTATGGGGATTATGGGGCGCGGACGGTGGTCGAGGGGGTCCGGAGGGTTTATATTGTGGCGCGTAGGGGATCTGGAATGTGGTTTGTGTGAGTTTGGAGTTGGGAGGGATTGGGGGGTTTCTAACGGGTAGGGTGCGTCGTTAAGGGTGTCCTGTGTGATTGAGGTCGTGGGGAGGGTGTGGTGCATGGTTGAGGCGGGCAGGGGTAAGGTGGAGACGCGAGGGAATGGGAAGGGTCGGCGGTTGTTGGTGTTAAGGGTCGGGAGTGAGGTATAATACGTAGGTGGTTTGAGTAACGTGAATGTGAGGGATGCGGCCTTTACTGGGTGTCGGATAGGGTACGGTGGAGTGTAGAGAAGTGAGGCGTGTGAGCAGTGGGCTTTTGATCGTGATGGGCAGGGGGACTGATAATGAGAGGTGGGTACAGGAACGTAGGTGGGGGCGTATAGGGGGTAAAGAGGGACGGGGACGGTTGGTTTTGTGTTGGGGTGGAGTTACTACGTAGGGGGTTGTTTGTGTTTAGGTTTAAGGTGGACGGACGGGTTAAAGGTCAAGGTTTCCTGATTATACGAAGGGTTTGGGGCTTGACTCAGTTCGGAGTTTTAGGCGCGGGGCGGGTCGTATTGCTGGGCGTGGGTTCGGCAGAACGGGGGTCGTTCGGTAACGGCTAATTTGGGGGGGTTGGGGAGGAGGTGGAAGCGGGCGGTTGTGTCGGCTGAGAGGGTGGTGAGGAATTATAGGGGGGTGATGTACTGGTAGGAAGGGGTTGGCGGTTAGATGGGGAGGTGTTGATCCGTTGAGGGAGACGTTCGTCGGGAGGAGGCAGGGAGGACGAGGTGAAGGAGTGTGGCCGGGGGGGTCGGCAGGGGTGCGGGGTCAGTAGAGGGACGGGGTTCTACGGGTGGGGCAGGGTGGTGTTTGGATCTGTGCTGTAGCAGTTTTGATTCTGTTTAAGAGGATGTGTTGGTCGTTATCCGCATAGGGTCTTGATGGTGGAGTTGTTTAATCGTGGGGAAAGAAATTTATCTTTGCTTCTGTGACGTGGTGTTTTATTGTCGAAGTTATTGGAACGCTTCCTGAGATGCGGCTTCTTGTGGTCGTTCTGAGTTGTCGTATAAGATTCACGGTTCTTTCTTGTTGGTTTATTGTCATCGGCGGCGCTGTGTGGCACGTTGGTATGGGATCTAGTGTACATCTGAGATACGCGGAGGATAGTCGATGGGTGCACTTTCATGGGGGTATTCGTGTGAGTGGTTAGAGTGTATTAGGAGGGTTACCGGTAACGTCGTTGATCTAATCGGTTCGTTATGGTTGTTTCTTAGGTAGTTGCTATGGAAGGTGCCGTCGCTGGGGATGGGATGCAACACGTTTTGGCGTCGGGTGGAGGTTGGAGTGGGTGGGGAAGTCTGAAGGTCTGCGGGGGGACTGCATGTTAACGCATGTTAGGTGCTAATCGGTAGGTCGTGTACAAGGAAGGGCGGGGTGGGCGGCGAGGCTGTGGGTCCGGGGAAGGTGCCGTTAAGACGGGGGAAGGATGGTTCAATGGTTACGCTGGCTGAGTGTTGAGGGATCGAGGGGGGGGTTGTGGTGGGGATGGCAGTGTCCGGAGTGGTTGGTGGGGGAGGATGTGCGTTGTAGGTGGGACGGTTAAAGGGTAGCGGCATCGCGATCGGTGATGAGTAGGGTCGGACTGGAGGCGGCTAGAGGCTGGGGGCCGATCGGGCGCGGGCACGAGGGCTGGGGGGTGGGGCGGCCGGTGCGTAGGGGGGCGAGAAGGGTAAGGATCTGGATGCGGGAGGCAAGGGGAAGTGTGGGTTCCGGGGGGAGGATCGTAGGGTGGTGCGGAAGAGTGAGAGCGGACTGTGGAGGGTAATGTCGGCAGGGGAAGGGTTAGTCTCGGTTTCACTGTATGGCGGGGTGAGGGAAAATGGGGGGTGTCGGGGGGGGGCGGGGGGGGCACGGACTATATGGTTCTATCTCCGCGGTGGTGTGATTAGTCGTGGGGTGTTTGGTATCGTGGTTCGAGGATGGTGTGTTCGTGTTTTGGGGTTTCTGGTGGGAGGTTGCGTCTATTTTGGGTGCTGTAGTATTGGTCATCGGATCTTTGTCTTGATGATTTTTTTCGTTTTTAAGTGTTTTCTTGATTTACGACGGGGTATGGGCGGAGGATTATGAGTAGGGTGGGGGAGGGGGTAATGGAGAGCGTGAGTGGGGGCCAGGGACTCGTGGAAGGGGTTGAGGGAAGCACGGTGGGGGAATGGACGAGGAGAAGTGTGGTTATCTGCCGTGGTGGCGGGTTGGTGTCCGGGGGTGAGATGTTACGGGGAGGGTGGTGGATGGGGTGGGCGGAGACAAGGATAGTGAGGGTGATGGTGAGCGACGTGAGGGAAGGAGTGGGATTCTGAGGCTTGGATCTATGGTGAGTGTTGGGAGGATGTGTGTTTTGCTGATGCTGGACGTGGTGCGGAGTTGTTAACTATGGACTGCACGGATGTTTGTATTCGTTGATTTCCTTAGAGGATGGACTTGTTCTGCGTGAGTTGGGTGGTAAATTCGTGTGGATTGGGGAGAAGGAGTTGGGGGGAGCAGGGGAGCATATGGGGCAGTAAGTGGTTCTTGGAGTTTAGTTGCCTAAGTGATCTTTTGGTGCTGGTGGTTCGGGTGTTATTTAGAATAATCGTTGGGGAAAGATCAGGCGATGCCGGTGAAGGGGAATTCCTTATAGCTGGTATTTGTATATCTTAATTGGACGGGAATTAGGAGGGTGTTGCTTGGAATGGTGGGTGGGTGTGGCGTTGATCGTTGTGGTTTCGTGGTGAATGGTGCAATGCTTGTACGGGAAGTGGGGATTCGGAGTCGTGGAGGTGGTTGTGGAGGGTTGGGTGGGCGGGGGGATGGAGGGGTGG
This sequence comes from Pseudopleuronectes americanus, assembly GCA_038501795.1. NCBI lineage: Eukaryota > Metazoa > Chordata > Actinopteri > Pleuronectiformes > Pleuronectidae > Pseudopleuronectes > Pseudopleuronectes americanus. The sequence goes on from JBAMIH010000259.1 coordinate 39,442, forward strand.
GGAGGAAGATGAGGCTCAGCGGGGGAGATAGGAAAGTTGGAGATGGAAAAAGGGACGGAGATGTAGGGGGAGTGTTTGTTCGCGGGTCGGAGGGTGTTGGAGTACAGTTTGGTGTGATGAAGTTCGGAGGCGTCATTTCGGCGGGAAAACGATCTTCTGACGACTAGTAGGAAGTGAAACGGGTAGGGGTGGTGTTTGTGGGCATTCAGGCGGTGGACGGTCGGGCCTGGGGGTGGGTGGGTGGAGTGGTGAGCGTACGGGTATTGCTCGTGGGGGGGGGGGGTGCGGGGGAGGCGAGGAGAGGAGAACGGAGGGTGTGGGCCGTAAAGGACTCAAAGGTTGGTCAAAATTGGGATAGGGGGATGGGACGCTAGAAACGGAAAGAAGATAGAAGGTTTATAGGCGGTTGGTTGGCGGGTGGGGCGGGAGTGAGAGGCGTGTAATGATTCGGTGAGGAGGGTAAGGGTCTGTGCCGAGGGGGGGACGGGGGCGGGGGGTGCGGCGTGCAACGGTAAGCGCGGGTTATACTGAGTGCCGGTTGAAGGTCTGGCGTTGGTTTGGGGGTAATGTGGAGACGACTTTTTTGGTGTCGGGTGGGGGTGAACTGTGAGAAGTAAGGGGGGGAAGGGGAATGTACGGGTGAATAAGACGGGCGGTGGGGGACGGGGATATCGGGGACTGGAGTGATAGTGGCGGTGGAAAGGGAATAGTGGGAGTTTGGTAGTGAGATAAAAGCTGGTAGGGTGTCGGATGAGGAGAGCAGAGGGGTGGAAGGCGTTCGGAAAAAGGTGGCCTTTTGTGTGGCTGTGATCGGGCGGAGGAATTGACGGCGATGGTGTAAGTGGGAGTATTTGGAGGGCTGTGACGTGTCGTGGGTAGGGGGGGTGAGTGGCGGGTCATAGGGATTGTTACTGTTAGGTGGGTGGGGGTAAATGGGTGGTGCTCAAGGTTGTGTTGTGGGAAGATGGGACCGAAACGGGGGGGGATTAGGCTCGGTTCCGGGGTGAAAGTCGGTCGAGTACGAGGTACAGTGGATGGGTGGTGGGGGGACGTGAGG
>JBAMIH010000260.1:0-40389 GCA_038501795.1 Pseudopleuronectes americanus
GGAGGGAGGACATGCAGCAGCCCGGTAAAAGCATACCTGGTCTGTAATGTGTATCAGCAGCAATCCTGAACTGGTTCCGTTAATGATTCGATTGCTCGTTGACGTGGTTCAATGGTGTAATGGTCAGCACTCTGGACTTTGAATCCAGTGATCCGAGTTCAAGTCTCGGTTGAACCTCAAGTTAGTTCTCAGGAAATATAGACAATGAAGATCTGGCAGAAGGTCTCTGTCCTGTACCATTTGCGCTGATCAGCTTTCATTCCTGTTAAATTAGGGGTTTCTTCTCCTACGTAAGTCATTCAATTCTTATGGGGGTAAATCACAATGGTAACTCATGCTGAACGGCTGACCTGCCCTTGAGCAGGTTAAATTGGAGATGAATGATCAACCAGTAGAAAAGCACCACCCTCTGACCAATCAATTCCTTCGAAACATGACATCACAGTTCTTAGAGAATCCTAGGGAGCAAAACAAAAGGATCCTGTTGTTGGGTTAAGTTCAGCTTGATCACGGAAAGATATCCTGGGTTCATTGAACTCGCTTTGTAGTATAGGCCCCAGGTGGTCAGTTGTGTTCACAACAACACAGAAACCTCTGAAGCCTTAAAGTGAGGGATAATGTAGCATGTAAAGTTCGCTGTGGCTATCACATGTCTATACAGCACCTCATCACCAGCGTCACCAAAAGCTCTCGATTCTTGTTGAGCTCTTCGACTGTGTGGTCTACGCGAATGGCACCTCTTTTTTCGTCCTGAACTATTTGTATTCTTTTAGTTTTTTTAAGTTTTGCGTCTGTCATGTTTTAGAAACATTATAAACACAACCACTCACTTGCGGTTAATCTTCCAGTTAATCCCCTACTGTTTTCTGACATAGTCTCGATCGGAGGGGGGCTGGCAGGAGAGACTCAGGAGAAAGTCCAGAGCCTCTGAGTTGGCATGTGTGTTCTCACAAAGAGCCCCTCCGGAGAATGTCAGGAGATTATGCAAAGGTCAGTGCATCTTGAAGCCTTGAGTAGTTTTTCTAAGTGTTCAGGCGACTGTAAGCGAACATACCGTGGTTCAAAACCTGGTTAAAATCCCAAAAAATCAATAGCCTTTTCACAAAATATGGTCAGGATGGCCGAGCGGTCTAAGGCGCTGCGTTCAGGTCGCAGTCTCCTCTGGAGGCGTGGGTTCGAATCCCACTTCTGACATTGTGCTTTTAACTTGGGCAGAGCCAACGTTATGGGCAGGATCTCCAAAAACAATGAGTCAGCCTTCAGGGAAGATGTCGAAAAACCTTGAGCGCCAGAGCTGCCTCGTGACCCCAACAAAACAGGAGAAGTGATTTGGGACTGCAGGAAATTATACACAAATGGCATCAGCCCGTCACCTTCCATGGAGAGAGGGTGAAGGCAGTTCAGACTCTTAAATACCTGGGAGTACACATCAGCCAGAATATGACGTGGTACAGCAACACAACTGGGATGTCCATAGTTGCTGGTTAATTTCTGCAAGTGTGCCATTAGGCCCAAGATCACTAAGTGTGGTACCCTGGCCGTACTACAGAGAACAAGACCTTTTGATCGCAGTGAAATGAGTATGGTCAGATACTCATACATTTATTGACCGATTGATTGCAGCAGACCCACTGAAGAGACAACAGCAGGCGGGTGTGAACCCCCCGGTTCCCTTGTATGTGGGCTTTGGCTGCTGTGCAGTGGCAGGAGCGACCAAGCTGAAGGCCAGATTCAGAGGGTGGCCAGACATCACTGTGAAGCTGGATATCTGCAGTTCTTTGCCTTTATATCACAAATAAATCGCATTTTTCTTTAAATGGAATTTCAGATCATACAGACATCTACAGTCGTATATAGTATATAGCTTGTGTTAAGTCTACCTCGGATGGTTACAATATAATGGCTAATTATCAAAATCTCTATTCTGGAAATTCTTAAGATGTTTCAACTTTCAGCTTCTTTCATGGATCAGCTGGTAAAGCACTTGCTGTATTTAAGTTGTTTTGTAGTATGCAAACATATTTCCATCATTTCAATTCTGTAGAAGCCCAACTTATGAAAAGAGTTGGCCCATTGGCTTGTTGCCTCCAAAGGCCTGGCCATTTCAATTGTATGTAACAAACATCACAGAACTCTACCAAAGGTCCTCTTTTAATGGCTAATAAGTCACGTCTTTCCTGAACAGAGTCATCAAGTGCCAATGGACGTGACAACTGTTGTCTCCCTCAAAATCAGGTCCCACCGAGATTTGAACTCGGATCGCTGGATTCAGAGTCCAGAGTGCTGACCATTACACCATGGAACCCCTACTTGTGTCATACACACCAATGTTGTCGGTCATTTTCCTCACTTTATACAAGAGCTTGGTCTTGTTGCAAGATTAAATGACTTGAAATCCTGATTTATACTTTATTGGCCTTGTATGCGTCCACAAACAAGCAATATGACTCAGGTTTTTCTGTTGCTCTCAACATACAGACATAGACAAATAGTAGGTGGTCAAGGGCAGCCCGTTGCTGTTGAGTCTTTCTTTAGTTTCTGCCGACACAGTAAATGCTTATCCAGTGAGAAGATGGCGTTGCCATGTAATCTACACAAGACACAGCAATGGCTGCTAACTACTTCTGATTAGTGTCTATTGTTAACGTGTAAAGTGAGTGCAGGTCAGCGGGTGAGTGAGGAGGGAGGACATGCAGCAGCCCGGTAAAAGCATACCTGGTCTGTAATGTGTATCAGCAGCAATCCTGAACTGGTTCCGTTAATGATTCGATTGCTCGTTGACGTGGTTCAATGGTGTAATGGTCAGCACTCTGGACTTTGAATCCAGTGATCCGAGTTCAAGTCTCGGTTGAACCTCAAGTTAGTTCTCAGGAAATATAGACAATGAAGATCTGGCAGAAGGTCTCTGTCCTGTACCATTTGCGCTGATCAGCTTTCATTCCTGTTAAATTAGGGGTTTCTTCTCCTACGTAAGTCATTCAATTCTTATGGGGGTAAATCACAATGGTAACTCATGCTGAACGGCTGACCTGCCCTTGAGCAGGTTAAATTGGAGATGAATGATCAACCAGTAGAAAAGCACCACCCTCTGACCAATCAATTCCTTCGAAACATGACATCACAGTTCTTAGAGAATCCTAGGGAGCAAAACAAAAGGATCCTGTTGTTGGGTTAAGTTCAGCTTGATCACGGAAAGATATCCTGGGTTCATTGAACTCGCTTTGTAGTATAGGCCCCAGGTGGTCAGTTGTGTTCACAACAACACAGAAACCTCTGAAGCCTTAAAGTGAGGGATAATGTAGCATGTAAAGTTCGCTGTGGCTATCACATGTCTATACAGCACCTCATCACCAGCGTCACCAAAAGCTCTCGATTCTTGTTGAGCTCTTCGACTGTGTGGTCTACGCGAATGGCACCTCTTTTTTCGTCCTGAACTATTTGTATTCTTTTAGTTTTTTTAAGTTTTGCGTCTGTCATGTTTTAGAAACATTATAAACACAACCACTCACTTGCGGTTAATCTTCCAGTTAATCCCCTACTGTTTTCTGACATAGTCTCGATCGGAGGGGGGCTGGCAGGAGAGACTCAGGAGAAAGTCCAGAGCCTCTGAGTTGGCATGTGTGTTCTCACAAAGAGCCCCTCCGGAGAATGTCAGGAGATTATGCAAAGGTCAGTGCATCTTGAAGCCTTGAGTAGTTTTTTCTAAGTGTTCAGGCGACTGTAAGCGAACATACCGTGGTTCAAAACCTGGTTAAAATCCCAAAAAATCAATAGCCTTTTCACAAAATATGGTCAGGATGGCCGAGCGGTCTAAGGCGCTGCGTTCAGGTCGCAGTCTCCTCTGGAGGCGTGGGTTCGAATCCCACTTCTGACATTGTGCTTTTAACTTGGGCAGAGCCAACGTTATGGGCAGGATCTCCAAAAACAATGAGTCAGCCTTCAGGGAAGATGTCGAAAAACCTTGAGCGCCAGAGCTGCCTCGTGACCCCAACAAAACAGGAGAAGTGATTTTGGGACTGCAGGAAATTATACACAAATGGCATCAGCCCGTCACCTTCCATGGAGAGAGGGTGAAGGCAGTTCAGACTCTTAAATACCTGGGAGTACACATCAGCCAGAATATGACGTGGTACAGCAACACAACTGGGATGTCCATAGTTGCTGGTTAATTTCTGCAAGTGTGCCATTAGGCCCAAGATCACTAAGTGTGGTACCCTGGCCGTACTACAGAGAACAAGACCTTTTGATCGCAGTGAAATGAGTATGGTCAGATACTCATACATTTATTGACCGATTGATTGCAGCAGACCCACTGAAGAGACAACAGCAGGCGGGTGTGAACCCCCCCGGTTCCCTTGTATGTGGGCTTTGGCTGCTGTGCAGTGGCAGGAGCGACCAAGCTGAAGGCCAGATTCAGAGGGTGGCCAGACATCACTGTGAAGCTGGATATCTGCAGTTCTTTGCCTTTATATCACAAATAAATCGCATTTTTCTTTAAATGGAATTTCAGATCATACAGACATCTACAGTCGTATATAGTATATAGCTTGTGTTAAGTCTACCTCGGATGGTTACAATATAATGGCTAATTATCAAAATCTCTATTCTGGAAATTCTTAAGATGTTTCAACTTTCAGCTTCTTTCATGGATCAGCTGGTAAAGCACTTGCTGTATTTAAGTTGTTTTGTAGTATGCAAACATATTTCCATCATTTCAATTCTGTAGAAGCCCAACTTATGAAAAGAGTTGGCCCATTGGCTTGTTGCCTCCAAAGGCCTGGCCATTTCAATTGTATGTAACAAACATCACAGAACTCTACCAAAGGTCCTCTTTTAATGGCTAATAAGTCACGTCTTTCCTGAACAGAGTCATCAAGTGCCAATGGACGTGACAACTGTTGTCTCCCTCAAAATCAGGTCCCACCGAGATTTGAACTCGGATCGCTGGATTCAGAGTCCAGAGTGCTGACCATTACACCATGGAACCCCTACTTGTGTCATACACACCAATGTTGTCGGTCATTTTCCTCACTTTATACAAGAGCTTGGTCTTGTTGCAAGATTAAATGACTTGAAATCCTGATTTATACTTTATTGGCCTTGTATGCGTCCACAAACAAGCAATATGACTCAGGTTTTTCTGTTGCTCTCAACATACAGACATAGACAAATAGTAGGTGGTCAAGGGCAGCCCGTTGCTGTTGAGTCTTTCTTTAGTTTCTGCCGACACAGTAAATGCTTATCCAGTGAGAAGATGGCGTTGCCATGTAATCTACACAAGACACAGCAATGGCTGCTAACTACTTCTGATTAGTGTCTATTGTTAACGTGTAAAGTGAGTGCAGGTCAGCGGGTGAGTGAGGAGGGAGGACATGCAGCAGCCCGGTAAAAGCATACCTGGTCTGTAATGTGTATCAGCAGCAATCCTGAACTGGTTCCGTTAATGATTCGATTGCTCGTTGACGTGGTTCAATGGTGTAATGGTCAGCACTCTGGACTTTGAATCCAGTGATCCGAGTTCAAGTCTCGGTTGAACCTCAAGTTAGTTCTCAGGAAATATAGACAATGAAGATCTGGCAGAAGGTCTCTGTCCTGTACCATTTGCGCTGATCAGCTTTCATTCCTGTTAAATTAGGGGTTTCTTCTCCTACGTAAGTCATTCAATTCTTATGGGGGTAAATCACAATGGTAACTCATGCTGAACGGCTGACCTGCCCTTGAGCAGGTTAAATTGGAGATGAATGATCAACCAGTAGAAAAGCACCACCCTCTGACCAATCAATTCCTTCGAAACATGACATCACAGTTCTTAGAGAATCCTAGGGAGCAAAACAAAAGGATCCTGTTGTTGGGTTAAGTTCAGCTTGATCACGGAAAGATATCCTGGGTTCATTGAACTCGCTTTGTAGTATAGGCCCCAGGTGGTCAGTTGTGTTCACAACAACACAGAAACCTCTGAAGCCTTAAAGTGAGGGATAATGTAGCATGTAAAGTTCGCTGTGGCTATCACATGTCTATACAGCACCTCATCACCAGCGTCACCAAAAGCTCTCGATTCTTGTTGAGCTCTTCGACTGTGTGGTCTACGCGAATGGCACCTCTTTTTTCGTCCTGAACTATTTGTATTCTTTTAGTTTTTTTAAGTTTTGCGTCTGTCATGTTTTAGAAACATTATAAACACAACCACTCACTTGCGGTTAATCTTCCAGTTAATCCCCTACTGTTTTCTGACATAGTCTCGATCGGAGGGGGGCTGGCAGGAGAGACTCAGGAGAAAGTCCAGAGCCTCTGAGTTGGCATGTGTGTTCTCACAAAGAGCCCCTCCGGAGAATGTCAGGAGATTATGCAAAGGTCAGTGCATCTTGAAGCCTTGAGTAGTTTTTCTAAGTGTTCAGGCGACTGTAAGCGAACATACCGTGGTTCAAAACCTGGTTAAAATCCCAAAAAATCAATAGCCTTTTCACAAAATATGGTCAGGATGGCCGAGCGGTCTAAGGCGCTGCGTTCAGGTCGCAGTCTCCTCTGGAGGCGTGGGTTCGAATCCCACTTCTGACATTGTGCTTTTAACTTGGGCAGAGCCAACGTTATGGGCAGGATCTCCAAAAACAATGAGTCAGCCTTCAGGGAAGATGTCGAAAAACCTTGAGCGCCAGAGCTGCCTCGTGACCCCAACAAAACAGGAGAAGTGATTTTGGGACTGCAGGAAATTATACACAAATGGCATCAGCCCGTCACCTTCCATGGAGAGAGGGTGAAGGCAGTTCAGACTCTTAAATACCTGGGAGTACACATCAGCCAGAATATGACGTGGTACAGCAACACAACTGGGATGTCCATAGTTGCTGGTTAATTTCTGCAAGTGTGCCATTAGGCCCAAGATCACTAAGTGTGGTACCCTGGCCGTACTACAGAGAACAAGACCTTTTGATCGCAGTGAAATGAGTATGGTCAGATACTCATACATTTATTGACCGATTGATTGCAGCAGACCCACTGAAGAGACAACAGCAGGCGGGTGTGAACCCCCCGGTTCCCTTGTATGTGGGCTTTGGCTGCTGTGCAGTGGCAGGAGCGACCAAGCTGAAGGCCAGATTCAGAGGGTGGCCAGACATCACTGTGAAGCTGGATATCTGCAGTTCTTTGCCTTTATATCACAAATAAATCGCATTTTTCTTTAAATGGAATTTCAGATCATACAGACATCTACAGTCGTATATAGTATATAGCTTGTGTTAAGTCTACCTCGGATGGTTACAATATAATGGCTAATTATCAAAATCTCTATTCTGGAAATTCTTAAGATGTTTCAACTTTCAGCTTCTTTCATGGATCAGCTGGTAAAGCACTTGCTGTATTTAAGTTGTTTTGTAGTATGCAAACATATTTCCATCATTTCAATTCTGTAGAAGCCCAACTTATGAAAAGAGTTGGCCCATTGGCTTGTTGCCTCCAAAGGCCTGGCCATTTCAATTGTATGTAACAAACATCACAGAACTCTACCAAAGGTCCTCTTTTAATGGCTAATAAGTCACGTCTTTCCTGAACAGAGTCATCAAGTGCCAATGGACGTGACAACTGTTGTCTCCCTCAAAATCAGGTCCCACCGAGATTTGAACTCGGATCGCTGGATTCAGAGTCCAGAGTGCTGACCATTACACCATGGAACCCCTACTTGTGTCATACACACCAATGTTGTCGGTCATTTTCCTCACTTTATACAAGAGCTTGGTCTTGTTGCAAGATTAAATGACTTGAAATCCTGATTTATACTTTATTGGCCTTGTATGCGTCCACAAACAAGCAATATGACTCAGGTTTTTCTGTTGCTCTCAACATACAGACATAGACAAATAGTAGGTGGTCAAGGGCAGCCCGTTGCTGTTGAGTCTTTCTTTAGTTTCTGCCGACACAGTAAATGCTTATCCAGTGAGAAGATGGCGTTGCCATGTAATCTACACAAGACACAGCAATGGCTGCTAACTACTTCTGATTAGTGTCTATTGTTAACGTGTAAAGTGAGTGCAGGTCAGCGGGTGAGTGAGGAGGGAGGACATGCAGCAGCCCGGTAAAAGCATACCTGGTCTGTAATGTGTATCAGCAGCAATCCTGAACTGGTTCCGTTAATGATTCGATTGCTCGTTGACGTGGTTCAATGGTGTAATGGTCAGCACTCTGGACTTTGAATCCAGTGATCCGAGTTCAAGTCTCGGTTGAACCTCAAGTTAGTTCTCAGGAAATATAGACAATGAAGATCTGGCAGAAGGTCTCTGTCCTGTACCATTTGCGCTGATCAGCTTTCATTCCTGTTAAATTAGGGGTTTCTTCTCCTACGTAAGTCATTCAATTCTTATGGGGGTAAATCACAATGGTAACATCATGCTGAACGGCTGACCTGCCCTTGAGCAGGTTAAATTGGAGATGAATGATCAACCAGTAGAAAAGCACCACCCTCTGACCAATCAATTCCTTCGAAACATGACATCACAGTTTCTTAGAGAATCCTAGGGAGCAAAACAAAAGGATCCTGTTGTTGGGTTAAGTTCAGCTTGATCACGGAAAGATATCCTGGGTTCATTGAACTCGCTTTGTAGTATAGGCCCCAGGTGGTCAGTTGTGTTCACAACAACACAGAAACCTCTGAAGCCTTAAAGTGAGGGATAATGTAGCATGTAAAGTTCGCTGTGGCTATCACATGTCTATACAGCACCTCATCACCAGCGTCACCAAAAGCTCTCGATTCTTGTTGAGCTCTTCGACTGTGTGGTCTACGCGAATGGCACCATCTTTTTTTCGTCCTGAACTATTTGTATTCTTTTAGTTTTTTTAAGTTTTGCGTCTGTCATGTTTTAGAAACATTATAAACACAACCACTCACTTGCGGTTAATCTTCCAGTTAATCCCCTACTGTTTTCTGACATAGTCTCGATCGGAGGGGGGCTGGCAGGAGAGACTCAGGAGAAAGTCCAGAGCCTCTGAGTTGGCATGTGTGTTCTCACAAAGAGCCCCTCCGGAGAATGTCAGGAGATTATGCAAAGGTCAGTGCATCTTGAAGCCTTGAGTAGTTTTTCTAAGTGTTCAGGCGACTGTAAGCGAACATACCGTGGTTCAAAACCTGGTTAAAATCCCAAAAAATCAATAGCCTTTTCACAAAATATGGTCAGGATGGCCGAGCGGTCTAAGGCGCTGCGTTCAGGTCGCAGTCTCCTCTGGAGGCGTGGGTTCGAATCCCACTTCTGACATTGTGCTTTTAACTTGGGCAGAGCCAACGTTATGGGCAGGATCTCCAAAAACAATGAGTCAGCCTTCAGGGAAGATGTCGAAAAACCTTGAGCGCCAGAGCTGCCTCGTGACCCCAACAAAACAGGAGAAGTGATTTGGGACTGCAGGAAATTATACACAAATGGCATCAGCCCGTCACCTTCCATGGAGAGAGGGTGAAGGCAGTTCAGACTCTTAAATACCTGGGAGTACACATCAGCCAGAATATGACGTGGTACAGCAACACAACTGGGATGTCCATAGTTGCTGGTTAATTTCTGCAAGTGTGCCATTAGGCCCAAGATCACTAAGTGTGGTACCCTGGCCGTACTACAGAGAACAAGACCTTTTGATCGCAGTGAAATGAGTATGGTCAGATACTCATACATTTATTGACCGATTGATTGCAGCAGACCCACTGAAGAGACAACAGCAGGCGGGTGTGAACCCCCCGGTTCCCTTGTATGTGGGCTTTGGCTGCTGTGCAGTGGCAGGAGCGACCAAGCTGAAGGCCAGATTCAGAGGGTGGCCAGACATCACTGTGAAGCTGGATATCTGCAGTTCTTTGCCTTTATATCACAAATAAATCGCATTTTTCTTTAAATGGAATTTCAGATCATACAGACATCTACAGTCGTATATAGTATATAGCTTGTGTTAAGTCTACCTCGGATGGTTACAATATAATGGCTAATTATCAAAATCTCTATTCTGGAAATTCTTAAGATGTTTCAACTTTCAGCTTCTTTCATGGATCAGCTGGTAAAGCACTTGCTGTATTTAAGTTGTTTTGTAGTATGCAAACATATTTCCATCATTTCAATTCTGTAGAAGCCCAACTTATGAAAAGAGTTGGCCCATTGGCTTGTTGCCTCCAAAGGCCTGGCCATTTCAATTGTATGTAACAAACATCACAGAACTCTACCAAAGGTCCTCTTTTAATGGCTAATAAGTCACGTCTTTCCTGAACAGAGTCATCAAGTGCCAATGGACGTGACAACTGTTGTCTCCCTCAAAATCAGGTCCCACCGAGATTTGAACTCGGATCGCTGGATTCAGAGTCCAGAGTGCTGACCATTACACCATGGAACCCCTACTTGTGTCATACACACCAATGTTGTCGGTCATTTTCCTCACTTTATACAAGAGCTTGGTCTTGTTGCAAGATTAAATGACTTGAAATCCTGATTTATACTTTATTGGCCTTGTATGCGTCCACAAACAAGCAATATGACTCAGGTTTTTCTGTTGCTCTCAACATACAGACATAGACAAATAGTAGGTGGTCAAGGGCAGCCCGTTGCTGTTGAGTCTTTCTTTAGTTTCTGCCGACACAGTAAATGCTTATCCAGTGAGAAGATGGCGTTGCCATGTAATCTACACAAGACACAGCAATGGCTGCTAACTACTTCTGATTAGTGTCTATTGTTAACGTGTAAAGTGAGTGCAGGTCAGCGGGTGAGTGAGGAGGGAGGACATGCAGCAGCCCGGTAAAAGCATACCTGGTCTGTAATGTGTATCAGCAGCAATCCTGAACTGGTTCCGTTAATGATTCGATTGCTCGTTGACGTGGTTCAATGGTGTAATGGTCAGCACTCTGGACTTTGAATCCAGTGATCCGAGTTCAAGTCTCGGTTGAACCTCAAGTTAGTTCTCAGGAAATATAGACAATGAAGATCTGGCAGAAGGTCTCTGTCCTGTACCATTTGCGCTGATCAGCTTTCATTCCTGTTAAATTAGGGGTTTCTTCTCCTACGTAAGTCATTCAATTCTTATGGGGGTAAATCACAATGGTAACTCATGCTGAACGGCTGACCTGCCCTTGAGCAGGTTAAATTGGAGATGAATGATCAACCAGTAGAAAAGCACCACCCTCTGACCAATCAATTCCTTCGAAACATGACATCACAGTTCTTAGAGAATCCTAGGGAGCAAAACAAAAGGATCCTGTTGTTGGGTTAAGTTCAGCTTGATCACGGAAAGATATCCTGGGTTCATTGAACTCGCTTTGTAGTATAGGCCCCAGGTGGTCAGTTGTGTTCACAACAACACAGAAACCTCTGAAGCCTTAAAGTGAGGGATAATGTAGCATGTAAAGTTCGCTGTGGCTATCACATGTCTATACAGCACCTCATCACCAGCGTCACCAAAAGCTCTCGATTCTTGTTGAGCTCTTCGACTGTGTGGTCTACGCGAATGGCACCTCTTTTTTCGTCCTGAACTATTTGTATTCTTTTAGTTTTTTTAAGTTTTGCGTCTGTCATGTTTTAGAAACATTATAAACACAACCACTCACTTGCGGTTAATCTTCCAGTTAATCCCCTACTGTTTTCTGACATAGTCTCGATCGGAGGGGGGCTGGCAGGAGAGACTCAGGAGAAAGTCCAGAGCCTCTGAGTTGGCATGTGTGTTCTCACAAAGAGCCCCTCCGGAGAATGTCAGGAGATTATGCAAAGGTCAGTGCATCTTGAAGCCTTGAGTAGTTTTTCTAAGTGTTCAGGCGACTGTAAGCGAACATACCGTGGTTCAAAACCTGGTTAAAATCCCAAAAAATCAATAGCCTTTTCACAAAATATGGTCAGGATGGCCGAGCGGTCTAAGGCGCTGCGTTCAGGTCGCAGTCTCCTCTGGAGGCGTGGGTTCGAATCCCACTTCTGACATTGTGCTTTTAACTTGGGCAGAGCCAACGTTATGGGCAGGATCTCCAAAAACAATGAGTCAGCCTTCAGGGAAGATGTCGAAAAACCTTGAGCGCCAGAGCTGCCTCGTGACCCCAACAAAACAGGAGAAGTGATTTGGGACTGCAGGAAATTATACACAAATGGCATCAGCCCGTCACCTTCCATGGAGAGAGGGTGAAGGCAGTTCAGACTCTTAAATACCTGGGAGTACACATCAGCCAGAATATGACGTGGTACAGCAACACAACTGGGATGTCCATAGTTGCTGGTTAATTTCTGCAAGTGTGCCATTAGGCCCAAGATCACTAAGTGTGGTACCCTGGCCGTACTACAGAGAACAAGACCTTTTGATCGCAGTGAAATGAGTATGGTCAGATACTCATACATTTATTGACCGATTGATTGCAGCAGACCCACTGAAGAGACAACAGCAGGCGGGTGTGAACCCCCCGGTTCCCTTGTATGTGGGCTTTGGCTGCTGTGCAGTGGCAGGAGCGACCAAGCTGAAGGCCAGATTCAGAGGGTGGCCAGACATCACTGTGAAGCTGGATATCTGCAGTTCTTTGCCTTTATATCACAAATAAATCGCATTTTTCTTTAAATGGAATTTCAGATCATACAGACATCTACAGTCGTATATAGTATATAGCTTGTGTTAAGTCTACCTCGGATGGTTACAATATAATGGCTAATTATCAAAATCTCTATTCTGGAAATTCTTAAGATGTTTCAACTTTCAGCTTCTTTCATGGATCAGCTGGTAAAGCACTTGCTGTATTTAAGTTGTTTTGTAGTATGCAAACATATTTCCATCATTTCAATTCTGTAGAAGCCCAACTTATGAAAAGAGTTGGCCCATTGGCTTGTTGCCTCCAAAGAAGCTGGGGAACAATAGTCCGTCAAAGAAGGGGAAGAAAGGGGAAGGAAGGGGAAGAAAGGGGGAAGAAAGGGGAAGAAGAGAAAAGAGGACAAAAGGGAGGAAAAAGGGAAAGAAGGAAAAGGAAATGAGCAATGTGAAGTTTTATATCAATTTCTATTAGATAAATGTATTTGTAGCTGCCTAGACACAAATATAACACTTTTGATGTTTTGGACATTGCACGAACGGGACTCGAACCCTGGACTCCGGGAACGCAAAGGTGCGTGCTCATTCCTCATAAGATTACGAATTTTCTCTTATTTTTCTACACATTATGTTGTTATGAAAAAAGTTCCTTGAGTAATAACACATACCTGCACTACCTCCCACTCCACAGGACTCATCACATGACAGGAGTGGAGGATCTTTCCATTCCGGTCCCTCATTAGGACATTTCTTCTAATGTACATCAGAGACCACCTCCCATATCAACTTGTATATCACATACCATGTTTCTGAATGTGCTTCATCAAGAATCACCATTATTATTCTTTTTGAGGTTGTTGTTGTTGTGCTGCTAACTGTCATTAAAAACACCCTCTCATATATTGCTGTAAACCAGGGGTCACTAACTGGCGGACCGCGGTCCGGGTCCGGACCCAGAAGCCGTCCCATACGGACCCAGACCTACAGCCAAAACAGAGGCTTATGATTTAAAACCTGACGGGGCGCTTCTTTTTTTCTTTTTTTTACCGGCGCATCTTTTGTAGTCATTACGGTAGTGGTTTAGTGGATGAGGAAACGCATTGACCAATTGCATGCGAGTTAAGCCATCCCACGTGATAGTACTCAGCCAATCAAGTCTGTGCATTCAAAGCGGTAAATATTGCGACTCTACAGCGCAGACAGATAAGCGAGTTAGAGACGAAAAGACGGCAGAAAAGAAAAAGAAAGATAGCGATACAGTTAGAGAAAAACAAGGGGAGAGATACAGAGGAGTGAGCCGGAGAAAGGGAGAGAAACAGGAGTGAGCCGGCGAAAAGGAGAGAAAAGTGACTAACGCAGTAGTACTCAGAGTTAAATACAAACATTAAAAAAAACTATTTACAATAAAACTGTTATTTACAAATATGAACTATTTACACATTTTTCCTCATTTCCTCCAACCATTGGTCTTTCGTTAAGGCTTCAAACTGAGGGCAATACACCTTTCCATGGTACTGGCTGTGTCCAGTGACAGAAGTGCGGAACTGGCCACACTTTTTACAAGTGTTGCCAGGCACGGTTCGCCTGTATGGCCTTTTAGGGGGGGGCCCAGCTTCCACTGTGCTGGTAGGCGCACTGGTTTGAGGATAGCTGCCTACTGGCACAGGAAAGACAACCTGAACCAGTCCGGATGGTGTGTAGATGTGAGGTGTAATGATGGGTCCTGGTGCTGGTGGGGTGGCATATAACTGCCTCTTCACTGGTCCCTTTGGCCTTATGTTGACTGGGACTGGGAGCTGACCAGATCTTGTCTGCCTCTGTTTGGCCTGACCTGCTGTACTCTGCGGCAGCCGGTATTGATGTTCCGTCCGGGCCGGCGTGGGTGCAGCAGGGAGCACTCTTGCCTCCTGAAGAGGCTCATCGGATTCTGCCAGGACTGGAGGCAATGCAGTGCCCTGGAGCAGCACAGAGAGCTCCTGCTTCTTCTGGCAGTTATTGTGCCACTGAATCAGCGTGCTCTGATTCACCTGCACCAGCTGAATTTGAGAACCCTGCATTACCCGGCAATTGCCAACCACAAGCTCCCTTATCTTGCCGTAATCCCTCAAAATTAAGGACCACCGAGAAGTAGCCCTCTTACCCTTTTTTGCCGGGCTTTTGTGTATAATGCACAGTCTGATGAAGATGGCTTCAACCAACCGACAGCAGTCAGGCCACTGGGCCTGACTGCACAGTATGGTATTTTCAGTAATGTCAGCGAAGCCCTCATCATGCTCCATGTCGTCCTCCACGTCATGCTGTTCAATCAGGCTTCCAGCTTCCTCTGAATCAGGGTGCATATCCTGCAGTGCCTGACCAGTCTGCCGGAACAGATACTGCATCCCTATTAGCTCTCCTGAAACAACAGAATTAAATTAGATTGTTTACAAAAGTTGATACAGTTAATAAAGGGTTTAAAAATTGAGGTAAATTACCAATGTAATCACAAATGCTTACCAGTGTACCGTGAGGGTGGACAGAACTCTGGCACCAACTTCCTGCCAAACAGCTTCTGATAATTTACGTTGAGAGCCTGAATCAGTTCACCCGAGTAACTGCGCAAAGAAGATGGTTCAGTGGACAGCGCAGCAACCCCACGGTCATAGTTCCATCTGTGCAGCCCTTCCAGAAGATATATCTGAAAGTTCAGACTGTTGGCACTGGTCCCTAGAAGTACACATTAAATACATATTAAATATCAAACGATGAAATATTCTTGGACTATTCAGCTTATAAACTCAAATGTCTGACAGACACAAACCTGGTATGAAGCGGTTGAGGTGTAGATGAAAAGACTCTAGTGATGTAGAGCCTCTGGCACATCTGTACACAGGTAACCGCACACCTCCCTTTGTGAGCTCCCCTGTCTTAATGTATAGAGCAACACCTGGTGGGTCCTGGATGCATTTGACGTGCCTCTTCTGGACACGCCAGATGTGCTCCATCCTCTCTCTGTCCAACAGGGGAACACCAAGGGAGTCGTTACCTGCACTGCCCATCAGCAACGTCAGCAGCTCCTCCAGCATGCGAATGCTGGTCTCCTCACCACTGGTCCTCCTCCGACAGTGGAGAGACATCTCATCCCTGGAGAGTTGTTTGTCGATGTCGCCATCAGTATGGTAGGGCAGACCCTGGGACCGAAGCTGCTGCCTTTCTGCTTCCCGCAACATAGCTAAATCAGCCGCATCCCACTCAAATATGCTCGATGAAAGTCGAGACATAAATCCAGGGTACAGCTGATGAGCATCTGTTGTGCAACCCAGGGCAAGTCTGCGCATGAAGTGCCAGATATCAAGCCTTACAATAATGTCTGGCCACCCGCTGAATCTGGCATTCAGCTTGGTCTCTCCGGCCTCTGCGCAGCAGCCACTGTCCACATATAGGGCAGCAGGGGGATCCACACCAGCCTGCTGGTACCTCTTCACTAGGCCCGCTGCCATCAAGTCCAGGCCAGCTCCCTCCTGAGCGGTCATCACACTAATGAGGACCTGACCGTACTCGTTACCTACAGAGGTTAGCCAGTGCGCTGTCCCTTTGGCTGTTCCAGCCAGCTTCTTGGTGATCTGAAGCACACAAAATTTAGGAGGAATTCAGAAATACAGGCAGTAGTTAATAATATATCTGTAAGACTATACAACCACCTCTGCTCCTGGTAAAACTACATGCAACCGCACTATGGACTGTCACTTTAACACTTCCCAACGGTGCAATATTCACTGTACTATATTTCTATATTCTTCTTTATATCCCTCACCCAAGTACTGCATGCTACTTATTTGTATGTCTTTCTGCTGCTGTAACCTTCTAAATTTCCCCATTTAGGGACAAATCAATTACTTCTTAATCTTAATATAATCAGCAGATTTGAAAGATAAAGATTCTCTAACCTTTCTGGTGGAATCCATCTTGAGGACAGTGCCATATGTGGATGTGATCCTGGCCATGATGTCATCCACCCTCGTCAAAATGTCTTGGCAGTACACTGACAGGAGCCACTTACAGCTCGGCACCACAGCAGGCATTGGAGGTTCGGGGAACGACAGGGGTAGCAGTGCGGGTCGCATGTTGAAGTCCACACAGGCTTCGGTGTACATCATGGTCAGACTCATCCACTCCTCTGAGTGGCTCTCCCTCAGCGTCTTTAAAAGCCGCGTTGGGCTGTTCCCCAGGCTTCTGTCCCGCAGATGTCGGATCACCCGGATGTCACATGCAAACCTTGATCATAGACAGATATATTAGTAATTGTATTTTATATACTGCATTTCTACTTGAAAAGGCAAGCGTAAATTAATGTTAATCACTTTTGTGTGAGGATGACCCGAAATTTTCTCTGGCGTGCCTTGCTCAGTTGCTTCAGGACAGCCTGACTCCAGGACACGTGGCTGGATCGACATTTGGTGCAGGTTAGTGTCTCTGTCACCATGTTGTACATCCTGTCCAGGTCCAGGACTCAGCGTGCCCTCTTGTGCAGACCCGCTCCGGTCAGTTGGTGCCCTCCACAGGCAAGGTTTGGACAGACAAACTTCACCCTCCACAGCTTGTAGGGCATCCAGACCAGAAGTGGATGGGCAAAAAAGCGGTCTGGAGCCGGAGCCTGATGGTAAAGTTCGCTAGGCTGTGGTGGAAAGTGCCAGAGCTTCAGATTGTCTTTAAGCACTAATTTTCCTTTTGGCCCCATTTTGAACAGAGACTTCACAATCCATTTGTGGTCTTCAGGAGGCAAGCCTACTGACCACAAACGGGGCAGCTGAGTTTCAGTCAGCAGTCTGTGCAATAACAAAACAATGGATCAACATATTTTATTATGATGAAAGATGCTATTTATGCTCCACAGTATTAAAAGAAATGTTAGATTACTCACTGACACAGTGGCACACACTGCTGTGGTACTGTGGACAAGCACCAAAGCCTGAGCATGTGTCTGAGGGTCTGGAGCCTGTAAATACACAGCAAAGAATATACATTGACAACACCATCAAACCATAAGGTATTAGTTCAAACAGCCGGTCTACATGTAACAATAATATTGAGGTTTCAAATTTTATTTTAGAAATGAATGGTTTTTAATACTGTTAATAGTCTTTGGAAAACCTATACCTAAAATACTTACTAAGATAGCAAATCTGGCCCTCCATTTGCGATGACAACCAGCGAAATCCCCGTCAGATAACAGAGTTTATTTTAGTGCATTTAGCTAAATAAATGGATATTCGCCGCTGCGGTTGGCCGCTGAATGTTGAGGACGCAAACGTGATTGGCTATGGGGTCCTTAATTCTAAACGTTTCAAACTTTTTCCCGGACGATCCAACGGCTGCTAGCGTTCAGGTCGCAGTCTCCTCTGGAGGCGTGGGTTCGAATCCCATTTCTGACAATGAGCTTTTAATTTTGGCAGAGCCAACTTAATGGGTAGGATCTCCAAAAACAATGAGTAGGCCTTCAGGAAAGAGGTCGAAAAACCTTGAGAGCCGGAGCTGCAACAACAACCTCATAACCTGAATAAAAACAGAAGTGAAACTGGACTTTAACAGGTTAAAACATAAATGGCATCAGCCTGTCAACATCAATAGAGAGAGGGTGATGGCAGTTCAGCGCTTAAATACCTGGGAGTACACATCAGCCAGAATATGACGTCGTCCAGCAACACAACTGTGGTGTCCATAGTGTGATATCATGAGAGGTTTTACCAATAAGCAGGGTGTAGGGCAGTGCGTCAGAACAGGACAGAGCAGGCAAAAGTGCATTCAAACGAAGAATCCAGGCTAGTCACTAACAAAACGTCTTTCAGGAAGCAAAACACAAGAGTTCTTCAAAGGCAAAACATAGGCTCCATAAAGTTGCTCCTAACTTGAATCCTACCACCTGTAGTTGCAAAGGAAAAGTTCCCCAGACGCCGAGCTAGGTTTGTGAGTCCACTCCTTTGTTCTCTCTCTCTCCCACACCTGAGCTCCAGCTTTAATCAGAAGGCTGAAGCATTTACACCTGTCTGAGTAGTGCATTCTGGAAGCTAGTTTTCCCGGCAGCCATCTTGTGGTGTGGTAGCCACACCCAGAGAGGAACATAACGCCCCTCTACCACAAATCCTCTCGTGATGCCACACATCTCTCCCCCCGGGCTTGACGTCCTCGGCAGGGTGAATGAAGACCAAAAGGCATCACGGCGGGATAGTGCGTCAGCGTTTCCATGACTACAACCGGGCCTGTGAATGACAGAGAAGTTAAAAGGTTGGAGCCCTAAAAACCACCTGGTTACCCTACTGTTAGACTATTTTTTTTTGGCCATCCACTGTAATGGAGCATGATCCGTAACTAGAGTGAACCTCCTCCCCAACAGATAGTATCTGAGTGTTTCTAGGGCCCGCTTTATCGCTAAACCATCTTTCTCAACTGTGGCATAGTTCCTGTCTCTTGGCAGCAACTTACTACTCAGGTAAAGAACGGGATGTTCCTCACCCTCATGGATCTGGGACAGGATAGCACCCAGCGACCAGAAACTCCTTACTGAATTTGGGAGCCATGACGACTGGTTTTGAACATAAGGCCCTATAGAGATTGCCAAATGCTTCTTCTGCTTCCGTGGGTTCACGTCACCATCCTTGAGTTCTTCTTTGTGGTAAGTTCTGTGAGTGGAGCAGGTATTCCTTTTTTCTTTGATGGTGAGACTTTTCTGCTCTTTCCAAGATGTTTCTCCTTTAAAGCAGCAGCAACAGTACCCTCTGCTGGTTGCAAAGAAAATTGGCAAAAGCTTACAGCACCTGGTATTCCCAGGCGGTCTCCCATCCAAGTACTAACCAGGCCCGACCCTGCTTAGCTTCCGAGATCGGACGAGATCGGGCGTGTTTTTTTTCTTTTTTTCTTTTATTATAAAAATAAATCAGTTTTTATGTACAAGAAAACTTGAATTCAAATGTAACATCACAAAATAAATAAAATAAAAGCAAACAATAACCATCAGCTTTTTACCAAATAGGCCCCCCTGCCAAGCATTATGCAATCCTATACATCAGTTTCCCTTTGTGATTGACAGAAATGAAACTGCATCCCTTAACAAAATGTTGAAATTCTTCCTTTTCATACTTAAAAATTAAACTTATGTCTTTTTTCAACCCCGATACAAAGTAGGCCCAGACAGATATTATTCTTTGTTCAAAATGTGCTAGATTCCTTCTTAGCCATATAGCATATCTAGCGTGACTTAGTACATAGTTTATCATATTTATGTTTACTTTCTCTTTCTTTTCCCATACTCCAAAGAGAAAAAATTGTTTCCAGTCCTTTCCCTCAAAATACTGCTTCCCCCAGTTCTTTTGCAAGAATTCCTCAGAGGTGTAAAGTAACGAATTACATTTACTCAAGTTACTGTAATTGAGTAATTTTTTGTGTACTTTGTAATTTTTTGAGTAGTTTTTGAAATGGGTAATTTTACTTTCACTTAAGTAGATTTTGACTGGAGTATTGTACTTCGCTACATTGGAATTACATCCGTTACTGAGTAAAAAAAATAACAGTTCAATGCGCAAGGCAATTCTCACTGCCGTGGTAGATGCTGCATAGAGTGGATGACGTTCCCTCACGTGCACGTTCATCATATGAAAACTGATCGTAAAGTTCACTGTTCGCGAAAACTATGGGCGACATGCACAACACTGCACAGGGAGCCACCGCAGAGCGGCTGCAGAGCCGCGGGTTGCCAATCCCTGGCTCCAGCGAAAGAGCGATTTGTTTACTGCTCCGCCGTTAAAGAGATGCGGATGTCAAAACATGAGTTCGGCTATAATATTAGTTTCGCCTCGCCTGTTATGCCTCCTCGCCCCACCGGGCGCACCACACAGTTTGAGAATCACTGCACTACACAGGGCCGGACCTAGCACATTTGGCGCTCTATGCAAGCTTCACTCCTGGCGGCCCCCCACCCCCCCGAAAATGTTATATATATATATATATATATTTTTTTTTAAACGATTTTCTACGAAAACGGAATTGCAACTTTCAGACGGTATTTTGCCCTGTAAGACTGCATTTCTTTTCAAACACAACAACGATCGCAATGACATGGTGCAAGCATTTGATTTAGACAGCGTCTCTCCTCAGGAGAAGGAAAACATTCTCTAACGTTTTAGCTAGACCTCAGATAATATGAACCTGTTCACCGTTCAAATTCATTATTTGTCATTAAGTTGCGTTCAGTTCAACGTTCTCATAAAAATGAATGTGTTCAATGAACACATTCTTTTGAACTCGTTCATGCACAAAACTGCCTGAAACTCAATAGTCTACTGGCCTACCTGCCTCGGCTGCCTGCGAGCGACTCTTCAGCTGTGCTGGATGCTGTTCACTGCAAAGCGAGCCCTGATGAGCTATACTCACCATGAAAATCAGCTGCTGCTCAAACTCAACAAGAAGTTTGTAGACAAGTGCTCTAAAGGTGGACCAAAGTTTAACCAAAAGTTAAATGTTTTTGTACTTATATTTGTAAAGATTCTCCTTTAATTACAACGTACTGTTTTTGGATTGGATTTATGACCCCTTGTCTTTTTTTGCACTGTATAGGAGCGCCCCCATCAAGTTGTCGGAAGTAACTAAGTAACTTTTACTTAAAGTACATTTTAAATGAACTACTTTTTACTTTTACTTGAGTAGATTTTTAGATGGGTACTTTTACTTGTACTTAAGTAAAATTTCATCAAAGTAAAGGTACTTTTACTTGAGTACAATATTTCAGTACTTTTTACACCTCTGGAATTCCTTTAACTTCGTGAAAAAGATCTTCAGTTTGTCACACTCATAATACAAATGCATTAATGTCTCCGGATCAGTTTTGCATATATCGCACTCCCTTCTTACATTCTTATTTATTTGGTGTATCACCACATTTGTGTACAGTCTGTTGTGCCGTAATTTAAAATCATGATCCTGACATTCTATACTATTCTTGCTTACATTCCACTGCTTCCATATTTGATTTCCTTCCATACCTGGGAACACCTTTTCCCAAACCTTTTCCGATGCAGGTTCCTTAAATTCATTTTGGATCAGCGCTTTGTAGTAGTCCTTTACCTTTGAATCACTTAGTGGCCTTTTTCCCACCATTATTTTCTATATATAACTCGGGGAACGTTATTTTCCTCTCTATAACCACGTTATTTTCTATTTGCCTCACCCAATCTATTGGTATGCTTTCTTTTATTTTATCATACATATTTACAGTAGTTGTTTCGTTCATTTCTTCGTCATACTCCTTAACTGCGTCTATTATAGCCTGGTCCCTTAGAAACCCAGGTATGAATTCATATAGGCAATCTTTTATTTGCGTTAGTCCGGAATAAAATAATTTTTTATCCCATAGCATGTTATTGTTCATTTTTATCAATGGGTTACACCATATTGGTTGATTTATTACCTGACTGTATTTTGTGCATTCATATTTAATGTTTATTCTGTATTTCCCCCATGCATCAAACACCTCTTTATAATATCTAGGCACTTTCTCATATATGGAGCTTTTCATTATCATTATTAGACCGTTTTCTTCACATCTTCCGTTTTTATATAAATATTCCTTAAACACATTTTTCCATCCATAATCAACCCTATCGTACAGATACTTTTTAACAGTTTTTATTCGTATTGCTTTTTTCTTAATATTCAAGTCCACCAATTTCAATCCTCCTTCTTCATATTTCCCTATCAGTGTCTTGTGTGCTATTCTTGCCAGTTTCCCATCCCAAATGTAATTTGTAATTGTGCTGTTTAGCTCTTTGTGCACCCACTCTGGCATGTCTATCACAGTCAAGGCATAGACAATCTTGGATAGTATTAATGCATTTACCACTAAAACCTTCCCCTTTAATTTCAATCTCCTCGGCTTCCACGCATTTAATGTGTTTTTCACTTTATTTATTACCCCAGCCCATGTCTCATCTCTCGCCTCCTTTTCTTTCCCTCCCATATTTATCCCCAATATTTTCATATAATCCTTTGAAATTCTAAAAGGTATGTTACAATCATTTTGGCTTATATTTCCGACGTACATTATTTCAGTTTTGTCTATATTTACTTTAGCCCCTGCTGCTCTCCCATATATTTCCATTTTTCCCATTATCCTTTTCACGCTATCCATATTTTTTACCATACAAGTGGTGTCATCAGCATATTGCTGTATTTTGCTTTCACCTCCATTTGGCAATTTTATCCCCTCTATTTTCTTATCCTTCTTTATCATTTCCGCGAGACTTTCTGCAGTTAAGCTGTAAAGTACTGCCGATAGCGGGCACCCTTGCCTCACAGATCTCTCCAATGGAAAAGGATCCGTTATAGCTCCATTTATTTTTATCCTACTCCTTGCATTTTTGTACAATAATTTAATCCAGTTGATTATTCTTTGCCCAAAACCAAATTTTTCTAATGTGCAAAATAAAAAACTATGCTCAACCCTATCGAAGGCTTTATTAAGGTCCATACTTAAAATAATTCCACCATCCTTCCCTATGCATTCGATTGTGTCCCTTATTGTGCAAGTAATGTCCGATATGTCCCTCCCTGGTATCCCATACGCCTGTGTTGGTGCTATGATTGTTGGTGCTGCTGTTTTTATTCTGTTTGCTAATACCTTTGTTAAGATCTTGTAATCTGTGTTTAGTACAGTTAGCGGCCTATAGTTTTCCAGTTTTCTTTTGCTTCCCTTATTTTTATATATGATCGTTATTAGTCCTGTTGCCAGCGACTCTGGTACCTCCTGCTCCTTCTCCATCTCTGCATAAATTATGTTTAAAATTGGGAGCAGATCGTCGATAAATGTTTTATAAAATTCACTTGTAAGGCCATCTGTTCCCGGACTTTTATTGGTATTTAATGACATTATTGATTCCTTTATTTCTATGTCTTTGATGTTGTCATCACACATACTTTTCTCATCATTTGTTATCGTTTTCTTAATATTACCTAATACTGTATTTCTATCCTCCTCCTTTGCATTTCCTTTTTTGTATAGATTTTTATAAAATGTCCCAACATTTCCAATAATGTCTACAAAATCATTTATTATCTCTCCATTTTCATTTTCTAACTCTTCAATATATACCCTCTCCTGTTTCCTTTTTTTCTAATCCCAAAAAATAGCCTGTGCATCTCTCCCCCTTCATCGCATATTTCTCCCTACTCCTTGTTATTGCCCCCATACATTTATTCTGTTCATAAACGTCCAGTTTGGATTTCACCTTTATGTATTGTTCTATGCTATGTTTTGGATCCTTATCAATTCTTTCTGCCTCTTCTGCCAGCTCATCCTTCAACCATTTTATTTTCTCTCTTTCTTTAAAAGCCCGTACCTTTGCATATCTAATACTTATTGTCCTTATCTTTTGCTTCAGTCTTTCCCACCATAATCCCTTGTTTCTACATATGTCTATGTTATTTTTTCCATTCTCTATGCAGGCCACTATTTTCTTTCTATATCCCTCTTCCTCTAGGAGAGTACTGTTTAGGCACCACACTCCTCCTCCCCTTCTCTCTATCCCAGTACCAACCTCTATTGACAGGATTGCATGGTCACTGAATGATGTGAACTTATACACCATATTTTTTATAAATTTAACCATTGTCTGATGTGCTATACATAAGTCTATTCGGCTTTGTTTTAATTCCCCCATTACTATTTGCCTTCTTGAGTATTCTCTCCTGTTTGGGTTTTCGTTCCTCCATACATCAATTAATTGTTTTTCCTCCAATGTTTTCAGAAAAACCTTTCTTGAAGCATCATTTTTTAATTGCTTCCCTCTTGCCACATCCAACCTTGTACTTTTTAAATTAAAATCTCCCACTATTATACAGTTTCCCACACACCATTTTCCTAAATCCAAGAAAAAAGCCTTCCTGTCTGCTTCTACATTTGGTGCATATATATTAATTATTCGGTACTCTATCTTTGTGACTCCCTCTCAAGCACAGTCAGACAGCAAAGTGGTTTTCCTCCACGGGTTTTTAATGAAGTGGTCTCCAAATCCAACCGTGAAAACTAAGTTTACACAGTAACAAACACATAACATATAACATTAGCAATCACAGTATAAATAATTAAGATCAAGGTTAAATTAAATAACAAACAGATAAAATACCTCGTTGGCCGCATGCTTTGAAAAGGAATCTTATCTTCTCTTAACTCTTCTTTAACGAACTCATGTGTGACTACTTTGTCTCTTCTCCGTGTGCCTTCTCCGTGCCGGCTCCGTGTTTCTTCTTCGTGTTCCTTCTCAAAACAAGCAGCTCAACGGAGGCTTCAAAATAAAAGCCTTCTCTAATTACAGTGATGCTATACAAATACAAAAGTAATACATACATACTTTATAAAGTGGCAACAGTTACAATCTTTTTGTATTTAAATTCTATGATTATGACTCTTCCTTCTTTTCCTTTGTAGATTTCTTTGAGGTTTTCTACAGTATTATTTTTTATCAGGATTGCTACCCCACATGATTTATCCGTACCATGGTTTGCATACATAATGTCTTTCCATTTTGTTTTTATATCTTTCATGATCTGGTCTGTCCAATTCGTTTCTTGCAGACATAACATGTCATTATTTCTACATTTATTTAATAGTTTTTCAAATTTGCTTTGATTTCTTAGCCCATTTGTGTTGAATGAAATCAAGCTTAACATTAAACACATAATTATGGTTTCATTTCCAACCTTCATTTTGTCCTTCTTTCCTCCCTCTTCCTCCTTTTCTCCTCAGCTTGGAGCACAGCTTTCCTTTTCTTTGTGGTCTCCTCCGCCTTTCGGTCCTTCTGCGGTCTGCTTACACTCTCTTCCTCTGAAATACCCTCGATAATCATGAAGTCCATCGCAGTTTCCCTCTCGTCTCGATTTCCATCTCCATGCTGCTTTACTCCAACGCTGCCGGTTCCGTCTGCTGGAGTCTTCTCACGGGGAGCCTTCTTTCCACTCGATTCCTCTCCGGACCGGCTCTCCTCCTGCCATATAGTTTCCACCACGTCTCCTGCTGCGACTTCCCTCAGGGTATGCCGTTCTTGGTTCTGCACCTTGGACTCCGCCCCGCTCTCTGGGACGCCCCCTGGGTCTCTCTCCGTCTGCATGTCGTCATCGTCGCTGTCCTCTGGCTCCTCCTCCTCGCTGTCAGTGCTGTTGACCTCCTCCGCAACACCGACATCCTCTCTCTCCGCTGCTTCTGGCACACACTCCCTTGCATAGTGTCCCTGTTTTTTACATCTGTGACATCTGAATTCTGGGCATTCTCTGAAGATGTGACCCGGTTGTATACATAGTCTGCATACTTTTCTCTGTCTGTCATGGATCACGCGGAAGTACTCTCCCCCCACTAGTGTTTCGAACTTGGTTGAGTAGGGTAACGATTTCACTGTTTCAGTGAACCGGACCTTCAAGAACCTGGTTCCATCGGCTACGTCGGTTCCTGGCCACATTCTTCTTTTAATTGGCGAGATTGCCTTAACTCCCCATTCTGCAAGTTTTGCAAGAATGATACCATCCACAATGTACGTCGGCAAGTTTAAAAAAGATACAACTAGTTCGTCATTTCTAATTTCTTTTGCCAAAATCGTGCTCTTCTTTATTCTAATCCCATCTAACAGTTTATCCTTCCCTTCAACATTGTCCATTGTTATTTCGTATTTCTTGGGCATGGTAAAACGGCATCCATTCACCACCCCGCACGTTTTTTTAACCTCACTCAAAAGTTCCATCATAGTCACCATCTCATCTCCAATGATCTCCACCGCCAAGGTAAGCTCCTTCTCAAATTTCTTTTCTGTGCTTTGAAGAAGCTCCGAGGTACTTTTACTGTTGTCCGTGATCCTTCTCGTGGTCGTTTCCTTTCCAATGTCGGCGTTCTTTGTCGGTTGCTGCGTCTTGCCGTTGTCCATGATCCTGCTCGTGGTCGTGGTCTTTCCATGGTCAGTGTTCTTAGGCGATATCTGCTCCATGCCGTTGTCCATATTCTGTGTCGTTGTGCTTGCCGGTCCGCTGTCAGTTGCCATGAGATCCGTCCGACTCCTCTCTACTCGCTCTCTCTTCTCTATTACGTCACTCATTCAAACACACACACACTCAAAAAAAGTGACGTTCCCCCGAACAGCAAGCTGCTGGGGGAATAAAAACGAACACAAAAAGTAAAAAACACACTCACTCACTTTCAATCTAGCCCAAACAAAAAACAAAAAAATTCCGCCTGCTCTCTCCACCTGCTCTCTCTGCTCCTTCGCTTCCTGGTTGCACACCTGAACGCAATCAGACGAGATCGGGCGTGTTCAGGGTGGTATGGCCGTAAGCGATTAACTCAACCCACAATACCTTATTTAAACATGTGAAACACCACCATCATCAATAGTATTGTTGCTTTGTGACCATTGAAACTGCTTTTTTATTGTTATATAATGTTAAGGAAAAGACAGTCAAGGTGCAATTTTGTCATAATATTGCAAGAAAAAAAGCATTACAATAATTTCCTTCAGTAATAATGTCAGGGTTTCATACACTGTTTCTTCTTTCACGATGAGTAAACTCCCTGCTCTTTCATCCTTCTCTCCAAATGTGACATTTTAAGGCTGATGTGTTAATATTACATGAATAAAGTAGTGTTTCAAACATCAAATGTCATTTGAATGTTCACTCTCTTCCTCCACTGATGATCTCAGGGTTGCATATCCTTTCTTGCTGTGATTGCGAGTCTTTCCTGTTCTTTCCAAAATGTGTCTCCTCTGAAGCAGGAGCAACACCAAGCTCTGCTGGCGATACAGAGAATCATCACCATTATCAACACTTTCCCTTTATTTTGTGGCCATTGAAACTTGTTTTTTGTTGTTGTTTATGTTAAATACAAAGAAGCTGAAGGTGCAATTTTGTCATAATATTGCAAGAAAAAAAGCATTACAATAATTTCCTTCAGTAATAATGTCAGGGTTTCATATACTGTGTCTTCCTTGATGGTGAGTTAACTCACTGCTCTTTCATCCTTCTCTCCAAATACGACATTTTTAGGGTGATAGGTTACTAGTGCATGAATAAAGTAGTTTTTCGAATATCAAAAGTCATTTGAATGTTCACTCACTTCCTTCAGTGATGATGTGTGTGTGTGTTCCAGAGCGTGGTTTTCTTTGATGGTGAGTCTTTCCTGCTCTTTCCAAGATGTTTCTCCTTTAAAGCAGCAGCAACAGTACCCTCTGCTGGTTGCAAAGAAAATTGGCAAAAGCTTACAGCACCTGGTATTCCCAGGCGGTCTCCCATCCAAGTACTAACCAGGCCCGACCCTGCTTAGCTTCCGA
This sequence comes from Pseudopleuronectes americanus, assembly GCA_038501795.1. Lineage (NCBI taxonomy): Eukaryota > Metazoa > Chordata > Actinopteri > Pleuronectiformes > Pleuronectidae > Pseudopleuronectes > Pseudopleuronectes americanus. Next base: position 27,837 of record JBAMIH010000260.1, read on the forward strand.
GATCGGACGAGATCGGGCGTGTTCAGGGTGGTATGGCCGTAAGCGATTAACTCAACCCACAATACCTTATTTAAACATGTGAAACACCACCATCATCAATAGTATTGTTGCTTTGTGACCATTGAAACTGCTTTTTTATTGTTATATAATGTTAAGGAAAAGACAGTCAAGGTGCAATTTTGTCATAATATTGCAAGAAAAAAAGCATTACAATAATTTCCTTCAGTAATAATGTCAGGGTTTCATACACTGTTTCTTCTTTCACGATGAGTAAACTCCCTGCTCTTTCATCCTTCTCTCCAAATGTGACATTTTAAGGCTGATGTGTTAATATTACATGAATAAAGTAGTGTTTCAAACATCAAATGTCATTTGAATGTTCACTCTCTTCCTCCACTGATGATCTCAGGGTTGCATATCCTTTCTTGCTGTGATTGCGAGTCTTTCCTGTTCTTTCCAAAATGTGTCTCCTCTGAAGCAGGAGCAACACCAAGCTCTGCTGGCGATACAGAGAATCATCACCATTATCAACACTTTCCCTTTATTTTGTGGCCATTGAAACTTGTTTTTTGTTGTTGTTTATGTTAAATACAAAGAAGCTGAAGGTGCAATTTTGTCATAATATTGCAAGAAAAAAAGCATTACAATAATTTCCTTCAGTAATAATGTCAGGGTTTCATATACTGTGTCTTCCTTGATGGTGAGTTAACTCACTGCTCTTTCATCCTTCTCTCCAAATACGACATTTTTAGGGTGATAGGTTACTAGTGCATGAATAAAGTAGTTTTTCGAATATCAAAAGTCATTTGAATGTTCACTCACTTCCTTCAGTGATGATGTGTGTGTGTGTTCCAGAGCGTGGTTTTCTTTGATGGTGAGTCTTTCCTGCTCTTTCCAAGATGTTTCTCCTTTAAAGCAGCAGCAACAGTACCCTCTGCTGGTTGCAAAGAAAATTGGCAAAAGCTTACAGCACCTGGTATTCCCAGGCGGTCTCCCATCCAAGTACTAACCAGGCCCGACCCTGCTTAGCTTCCGAGATCGGACGAGATCGGGCGTGTTCAGGGTGGTATGGCCGTAAGCGATTAACTCAACCCACAATACCTTATTTAAACATGTGAAACACCACCATCATCAATAGTATTGTTGCTTTGTGACCATTGAAACTGCTTTTTTATTGTTATATAATGTTAAGGAAAAGACAGTCAAGGTGCAATTTTGTCATAATATTGCAAGAAAAAAAGCATTACAATAATTTCCTTCAGTAATAATGTCAGGGTTTCATACACTGTTTCTTCTTTCACGATGAGTAAACTCCCTGCTCTTTCATCCTTCTCTCCAAATGTGACATTTTAAGGCTGATGTGTTAATATTACATGAATAAAGTAGTGTTTCAAACATCAAATGTCATTTGAATGTTCACTCTCTTCCTCCACTGATGATCTCAGGGTTGCATATCCTTTCTTGCTGTGATTGCGAGTCTTTCCTGTTCTTTCCAAAATGTGTCTCCTCTGAAGCAGGAGCAACACCAAGCTCTGCTGGCGATACAGAGAATCATCACCATTATCAACACTTTCCCTTTATTTTGTGGCCATTGAAACTTGTTTTTTGTTGTTGTTTATGTTAAATACAAAGAAGCTGAAGGTGCAATTTTGTCATAATATTGCAAGAAAAAAAGCATTACAATAATTTCCTTCAGTAATAATGTCAGGGTTTCATATACTGTGTCTTCCTTGATGGTGAGTTAACTCACTGCTCTTTCATCCTTCTCTCCAAATACGACATTTTTAGGGTGATAGGTTACTAGTGCATGAATAAAGTAGTTTTTCGAATATCAAAAGTCATTTGAATGTTCACTCACTTCCTTCAGTGATGATGTGTGTGTGTGTTCCAGAGCGTGGTTTTCTTTGATGGTGAGTCTTTCCTGCTCTTTCCAAGATGTTTCTCCTTTAAAGCAGCAGCAACAGTACCCTCTGCTGGTTGCAAAGAAAATTGGCAAAAGCTTACAGCACCTGGTATTCCCAGGCGGTCTCCCATCCAAGTACTAACCAGGCCCGACCCTGCTTAGCTTCCGAGATCGGACGAGATCGGGCGTGTTCAGGGTGGTATGGCCGTAAGCGATTAACTCAACCCACAATACCTTATTTAAACATGTGAAACACCACCATCATCAATAGTATTGTTGCTTTGTGACCATTGAAACTGCTTTTTTATTGTTATATAATGTTAAGGAAAAGACAGTCAAGGTGCAATTTTGTCATAATATTGCAAGAAAAAAAGCATTACAATAATTTCCTTCAGTAATAATGTCAGGGTTTCATACACTGTTTCTTCTTTCACGATGAGTAAACTCCCTGCTCTTTCATCCTTCTCTCCAAATGTGACATTTTAAGGCTGATGTGTTAATATTACATGAATAAAGTAGTGTTTCAAACATCAAATGTCATTTGAATGTTCACTCTCTTCCTCCACTGATGATCTCAGGGTTGCATATCCTTTCTTGCTGTGATTGCGAGTCTTTCCTGTTCTTTCCAAAATGTGTCTCCTCTGAAGCAGGAGCAACACCAAGCTCTGCTGGCGATACAGAGAATCATCACCATTATCAACACTTTCCCTTTATTTTGTGGCCATTGAAACTTGTTTTTTGTTGTTGTTTATGTTAAATACAAAGAAGCTGAAGGTGCAATTTTGTCATAATATTGCAAGAAAAAAAGCATTACAATAATTTCCTTCAGTAATAATGTCAGGGTTTCATATACTGTGTCTTCCTTGATGGTGAGTTAACTCACTGCTCTTTCATCCTTCTCTCCAAATACGACATTTTTAGGGTGATAGGTTACTAGTGCATGAATAAAGTAGTTTTTCGAATATCAAAAGTCATTTGAATGTTCACTCACTTCCTTCAGTGATGATGTGTGTGTGTGTTCCAGAGCGTGGTTTTCTTTGATGGTGAGTCTTTCCTGCTCTTTCCAAGATGTTTCTCCTTTAAAGCAGCAGCAACAGTACCCTCTGCTGGTTGCAAAGAAAATTGGCAAAAGCTTACAGCACCTGGTATTCCCAGGCGGTCTCCCATCCAAGTACTAACCAGGCCCGACCCTGCTTAGCTTCCGAGATCGGACGAGATCGGGCGTGTTCAGGGTGGTATGGCCGTAAGCGATTAACTCAACCCACAATACCTTATTTAAACATGTGAAACACCACCATCATCAATAGTATTGTTGCTTTGTGACCATTGAAACTGCTTTTTTATTGTTATATAATGTTAAGGAAAAGACAGTCAAGGTGCAATTTTGTCATAATATTGCAAGAAAAAAAGCATTACAATAATTTCCTTCAGTAATAATGTCAGGGTTTCATACACTGTTTCTTCTTTCACGATGAGTAAACTCCCTGCTCTTTCATCCTTCTCTCCAAATGTGACATTTTAAGGCTGATGTGTTAATATTACATGAATAAAGTAGTGTTTCAAACATCAAATGTCATTTGAATGTTCACTCTCTTCCTCCACTGATGATCTCAGGGTTGCATATCCTTTCTTGCTGTGATTGCGAGTCTTTCCTGTTCTTTCCAAAATGTGTCTCCTCTGAAGCAGGAGCAACACCAAGCTCTGCTGGCGATACAGAGAATCATCACCATTATCAACACTTTCCCTTTATTTTGTGGCCATTGAAACTTGTTTTTTGTTGTTGTTTATGTTAAATACAAAGAAGCTGAAGGTGCAATTTTGTCATAATATTGCAAGAAAAAAAGCATTACAATAATTTCCTTCAGTAATAATGTCAGGGTTTCATATACTGTGTCTTCCTTGATGGTGAGTTAACTCACTGCTCTTTCATCCTTCTCTCCAAATACGACATTTTTAGGGTGATAGGTTACTAGTGCATGAATAAAGTAGTTTTTCGAATATCAAAAGTCATTTGAATGTTCACTCACTTCCTTCAGTGATGATGTGTGTGTGTGTTCCAGAGCGTGGTTTTCTTTGATGGTGAGTCTTTCCTGCTCTTTCCAAGATGTTTCTCCTTTAAAGCAGCAGCAACAGTACCCTCTGCTGGTTGCAAAGAAAATTGGCAAAAGCTTACAGCACCTGGTATTCCCAGGCGGTCTCCCATCCAAGTACTAACCAGGCCCGACCCTGCTTAGCTTCCGAGATCGGACGAGATCGGGCGTGTTCAGGGTGGTATGGCCGTAAGCGATTAACTCAACCCACAATACCTTATTTAAACATGTGAAACACCACCATCATCAATAGTATTGTTGCTTTGTGACCATTGAAACTGCTTTTTTATTGTTATATAATGTTAAGGAAAAGACAGTCAAGGTGCAATTTTGTCATAATATTGCAAGAAAAAAAGCATTACAATAATTTCCTTCAGTAATAATGTCAGGGTTTCATACACTGTTTCTTCTTTCACGATGAGTAAACTCCCTGCTCTTTCATCCTTCTCTCCAAATGTGACATTTTAAGGCTGATGTGTTAATATTACATGAATAAAGTAGTGTTTCAAACATCAAATGTCATTTGAATGTTCACTCTCTTCCTCCACTGATGATCTCAGGGTTGCATATCCTTTCTTGCTGTGATTGCGAGTCTTTCCTGTTCTTTCCAAAATGTGTCTCCTCTGAAGCAGGAGCAACACCAAGCTCTGCTGGCGATACAGAGAATCATCACCATTATCAACACTTTCCCTTTATTTTGTGGCCATTGAAACTTGTTTTTTGTTGTTGTTTATGTTAAATACAAAGAAGCTGAAGGTGCAATTTTGTCATAATATTGCAAGAAAAAAAGCATTACAATAATTTCCTTCAGTAATAATGTCAGGGTTTCATATACTGTGTCTTCCTTGATGGTGAGTTAACTCACTGCTCTTTCATCCTTCTCTCCAAATACGACATTTTTAGGGTGATAGGTTACTAGTGCATGAATAAAGTAGTTTTTCGAATATCAAAAGTCATTTGAATGTTCACTCACTTCCTTCAGTGATGATGTGTGTGTGTGTTCCAGAGCGTGGTTTTCTTTGATGGTGAGTCTTTCCTGCTCTTTCCAAGATGTTTCTCCTTTAAAGCAGCAGCAACAGTACCCTCTGCTGGTTGCAAAGAAAATTGGCAAAAGCTTACAGCACCTGGTATTCCCAGGCGGTCTCCCATCCAAGTACTAACCAGGCCCGACCCTGCTTAGCTTCCGAGATCGGACGAGATCGGGCGTGTTCAGGGTGGTATGGCCGTAAGCGATTAACTCAACCCACAATACCTTATTTAAACATGTGAAACACCACCATCATCAATAGTATTGTTGCTTTGTGACCATTGAAACTGCTTTTTTATTGTTATATAATGTTAAGGAAAAGACAGTCAAGGTGCAATTTTGTCATAATATTGCAAGAAAAAAAGCATTACAATAATTTCCTTCAGTAATAATGTCAGGGTTTCATACACTGTTTCTTCTTTCACGATGAGTAAACTCCCTGCTCTTTCATCCTTCTCTCCAAATGTGACATTTTAAGGCTGATGTGTTAATATTACATGAATAAAGTAGTGTTTCAAACATCAAATGTCATTTGAATGTTCACTCTCTTCCTCCACTGATGATCTCAGGGTTGCATATCCTTTCTTGCTGTGATTGCGAGTCTTTCCTGTTCTTTCCAAAATGTGTCTCCTCTGAAGCAGGAGCAACACCAAGCTCTGCTGGCGATACAGAGAATCATCACCATTATCAACACTTTCCCTTTATTTTGTGGCCATTGAAACTTGTTTTTTGTTGTTGTTTATGTTAAATACAAAGAAGCTGAAGGTGCAATTTTGTCATAATATTGCAAGAAAAAAAGCATTACAATAATTTCCTTCAGTAATAATGTCAGGGTTTCATATACTGTGTCTTCCTTGATGGTGAGTTAACTCACTGCTCTTTCATCCTTCTCTCCAAATACGACATTTTTAGGGTGATAGGTTACTAGTGCATGAATAAAGTAGTTTTTCGAATATCAAAAGTCATTTGAATGTTCACTCACTTCCTTCAGTGATGATGTGTGTGTGTGTTCCAGAGCGTGGTTTTCTTTGATGGTGAGTCTTTCCTGCTCTTTCCAAGATGTTTCTCCTTTAAAGCAGCAGCAACAGTACCCTCTGCTGGTTGCAAAGAAAATTGGCAAAAGCTTACAGCACCTGGTATTCCCAGGCGGTCTCCCATCCAAGTACTAACCAGGCCCGACCCTGCTTAGCTTCCGAGATCGGACGAGATCGGGCGTGTTCAGGGTGGTATGGCCGTAAGCGATTAACTCAACCCACAATACCTTATTTAAACATGTGAAACACCACCATCATCAATAGTATTGTTGCTTTGTGACCATTGAAACTGCTTTTTTATTGTTATATAATGTTAAGGAAAAGACAGTCAAGGTGCAATTTTGTCATAATATTGCAAGAAAAAAAGCATTACAATAATTTCCTTCAGTAATAATGTCAGGGTTTCATACACTGTTTCTTCTTTCACGATGAGTAAACTCCCTGCTCTTTCATCCTTCTCTCCAAATGTGACATTTTAAGGCTGATGTGTTAATATTACATGAATAAAGTAGTGTTTCAAACATCAAATGTCATTTGAATGTTCACTCTCTTCCTCCACTGATGATCTCAGGGTTGCATATCCTTTCTTGCTGTGATTGCGAGTCTTTCCTGTTCTTTCCAAAATGTGTCTCCTCTGAAGCAGGAGCAACACCAAGCTCTGCTGGCGATACAGAGAATCATCACCATTATCAACACTTTCCCTTTATTTTGTGGCCATTGAAACTTGTTTTTTGTTGTTGTTTATGTTAAATACAAAGAAGCTGAAGGTGCAATTTTGTCATAATATTGCAAGAAAAAAAGCATTACAATAATTTCCTTCAGTAATAATGTCAGGGTTTCATATACTGTGTCTTCCTTGATGGTGAGTTAACTCACTGCTCTTTCATCCTTCTCTCCAAATACGACATTTTTAGGGTGATAGGTTACTAGTGCATGAATAAAGTAGTTTTTCGAATATCAAAAGTCATTTGAATGTTCACTCACTTCCTTCAGTGATGATGTGTGTGTGTGTTCCAGAGCGTGGTTTTCTTTGATGGTGAGTCTTTCCTGCTCTTTCCAAGATGTTTCTCCTTTAAAGCAGCAGCAACAGTACCCTCTGCTGGTTGCAAAGAAAATTGGCAAAAGCTTACAGCACCTGGTATTCCCAGGCGGTCTCCCATCCAAGTACTAACCAGGCCCGACCCTGCTTAGCTTCCGAGATCGGACGAGATCGGGCGTGTTCAGGGTGGTATGGCCGTAAGCGATTAACTCAACCCACAATACCTTATTTAAACATGTGAAACACCACCATCATCAATAGTATTGTTGCTTTGTGACCATTGAAACTGCTTTTTTATTGTTATATAATGTTAAGGAAAAGACAGTCAAGGTGCAATTTTGTCATAATATTGCAAGAAAAAAAGCATTACAATAATTTCCTTCAGTAATAATGTCAGGGTTTCATACACTGTTTCTTCTTTCACGATGAGTAAACTCCCTGCTCTTTCATCCTTCTCTCCAAATGTGACATTTTAAGGCTGATGTGTTAATATTACATGAATAAAGTAGTGTTTCAAACATCAAATGTCATTTGAATGTTCACTCTCTTCCTCCACTGATGATCTCAGGGTTGCATATCCTTTCTTGCTGTGATTGCGAGTCTTTCCTGTTCTTTCCAAAATGTGTCTCCTCTGAAGCAGGAGCAACACCAAGCTCTGCTGGCGATACAGAGAATCATCACCATTATCAACACTTTCCCTTTATTTTGTGGCCATTGAAACTTGTTTTTTGTTGTTGTTTATGTTAAATACAAAGAAGCTGAAGGTGCAATTTTGTCATAATATTGCAAGAAAAAAAGCATTACAATAATTTCCTTCAGTAATAATGTCAGGGTTTCATATACTGTGTCTTCCTTGATGGTGAGTTAACTCACTGCTCTTTCATCCTTCTCTCCAAATACGACATTTTTAGGGTGATAGGTTACTAGTGCATGAATAAAGTAGTTTTTCGAATATCAAAAGTCATTTGAATGTTCACTCACTTCCTTCAGTGATGATGTGTGTGTGTGTTCCAGAGCGTGGTTTTCTTTGATGGTGAGTCTTTCCTGCTCTTTCCAAGATGTTTCTCCTTTAAAGCAGCAGCAACAGTACCCTCTGCTGGTTGCAAAGAAAATTGGCAAAAGCTTACAGCACCTGGTATTCCCAGGCGGTCTCCCATCCAAGTACTAACCAGGCCCGACCCTGCTTAGCTTCCGAGATCGGACGAGATCGGGCGTGTTCAGGGTGGTATGGCCGTAAGCGATTAACTCAACCCACAATACCTTATTTAAACATGTGAAACACCACCATCATCAATAGTATTGTTGCTTTGTGACCATTGAAACTGCTTTTTTATTGTTATATAATGTTAAGGAAAAGACAGTCAAGGTGCAATTTTGTCATAATATTGCAAGAAAAAAAGCATTACAATAATTTCCTTCAGTAATAATGTCAGGGTTTCATACACTGTTTCTTCTTTCACGATGAGTAAACTCCCTGCTCTTTCATCCTTCTCTCCAAATGTGACATTTTAAGGCTGATGTGTTAATATTACATGAATAAAGTAGTGTTTCAAACATCAAATGTCATTTGAATGTTCACTCTCTTCCTCCACTGATGATCTCAGGGTTGCATATCCTTTCTTGCTGTGATTGCGAGTCTTTCCTGTTCTTTCCAAAATGTGTCTCCTCTGAAGCAGGAGCAACACCAAGCTCTGCTGGCGATACAGAGAATCATCACCATTATCAACACTTTCCCTTTATTTTGTGGCCATTGAAACTTGTTTTTTGTTGTTGTTTATGTTAAATACAAAGAAGCTGAAGGTGCAATTTTGTCATAATATTGCAAGAAAAAAAGCATTACAATAATTTCCTTCAGTAATAATGTCAGGGTTTCATATACTGTGTCTTCCTTGATGGTGAGTTAACTCACTGCTCTTTCATCCTTCTCTCCAAATACGACATTTTTAGGGTGATAGGTTACTAGTGCATGAATAAAGTAGTTTTTCGAATATCAAAAGTCATTTGAATGTTCACTCACTTCCTTCAGTGATGATGTGTGTGTGTGTTCCAGAGCGTGGTTTTCTTTGATGGTGAGTCTTTCCTGCTCTTTCCAAGATGTTTCTCCTTTAAAGCAGCAGCAACAGTACCCTCTGCTGGTTGCAAAGAAAATTGGCAAAAGCTTACAGCACCTGGTATTCCCAGGCGGTCTCCCATCCAAGTACTAACCAGGCCCGACCCTGCTTAGCTTCCGAGATCGGACGAGATCGGGCGTGTTCAGGGTGGTATGGCCGTAAGCGATTAACTCAACCCACAATACCTTATTTAAACATGTGAAACACCACCATCATCAATAGTATTGTTGCTTTGTGACCATTGAAACTGCTTTTTTATTGTTATATAATGTTAAGGAAAAGACAGTCAAGGTGCAATTTTGTCATAATATTGCAAGAAAAAAAGCATTACAATAATTTCCTTCAGTAATAATGTCAGGGTTTCATACACTGTTTCTTCTTTCACGATGAGTAAACTCCCTGCTCTTTCATCCTTCTCTCCAAATGTGACATTTTAAGGCTGATGTGTTAATATTACATGAATAAAGTAGTGTTTCAAACATCAAATGTCATTTGAATGTTCACTCTCTTCCTCCACTGATGATCTCAGGGTTGCATATCCTTTCTTGCTGTGATTGCGAGTCTTTCCTGTTCTTTCCAAAATGTGTCTCCTCTGAAGCAGGAGCAACACCAAGCTCTGCTGGCGATACAGAGAATCATCACCATTATCAACACTTTCCCTTTATTTTGTGGCCATTGAAACTTGTTTTTTGTTGTTGTTTATGTTAAATACAAAGAAGCTGAAGGTGCAATTTTGTCATAATATTGCAAGAAAAAAAGCATTACAATAATTTCCTTCAGTAATAATGTCAGGGTTTCATATACTGTGTCTTCCTTGATGGTGAGTTAACTCACTGCTCTTTCATCCTTCTCTCCAAATACGACATTTTTAGGGTGATAGGTTACTAGTGCATGAATAAAGTAGTTTTTCGAATATCAAAAGTCATTTGAATGTTCACTCACTTCCTTCAGTGATGATGTGTGTGTGTGTTCCAGAGCGTGGTTTTCTTTGATGGTGAGTCTTTCCTGCTCTTTCCAAGATGTTTCTCCTTTAAAGCAGCAGCAACAGTACCCTCTGCTGGTTGCAAAGAAAATTGGCAAAAGCTTACAGCACCTGGTATTCCCAGGCGGTCTCCCATCCAAGTACTAACCAGGCCCGACCCTGCTTAGCTTCCGAGATCGGACGAGATCGGGCGTGTTCAGGGTGGTATGGCCGTAAGCGATTAACTCAACCCACAATACCTTATTTAAACATGTGAAACACCACCATCATCAATAGTATTGTTGCTTTGTGACCATTGAAACTGCTTTTTTATTGTTATATAATGTTAAGGAAAAGACAGTCAAGGTGCAATTTTGTCATAATATTGCAAGAAAAAAAGCATTACAATAATTTCCTTCAGTAATAATGTCAGGGTTTCATACACTGTTTCTTCTTTCACGATGAGTAAACTCCCTGCTCTTTCATCCTTCTCTCCAAATGTGACATTTTAAGGCTGATGTGTTAATATTACATGAATAAAGTAGTGTTTCAAACATCAAATGTCATTTGAATGTTCACTCTCTTCCTCCACTGATGATCTCAGGGTTGCATATCCTTTCTTGCTGTGATTGCGAGTCTTTCCTGTTCTTTCCAAAATGTGTCTCCTCTGAAGCAGGAGCAACACCAAGCTCTGCTGGCGATACAGAGAATCATCACCATTATCAACACTTTCCCTTTATTTTGTGGCCATTGAAACTTGTTTTTTGTTGTTGTTTATGTTAAATACAAAGAAGCTGAAGGTGCAATTTTGTCATAATATTGCAAGAAAAAAAGCATTACAATAATTTCCTTCAGTAATAATGTCAGGGTTTCATATACTGTGTCTTCCTTGATGGTGAGTTAACTCACTGCTCTTTCATCCTTCTCTCCAAATACGACATTTTTAGGGTGATAGGTTACTAGTGCATGAATAAAGTAGTTTTTCGAATATCAAAAGTCATTTGAATGTTCACTCACTTCCTTCAGTGATGATGTGTGTGTGTGTTCCAGAGCGTGGTTTTCTTTGATGGTGAGTCTTTCCTGCTCTTTCCAAGATGTTTCTCCTTTAAAGCAGCAGCAACAGTACCCTCTGCTGGTTGCAAAGAAAATTGGCAAAAGCTTACAGCACCTGGTATTCCCAGGCGGTCTCCCATCCAAGTACTAACCAGGCCCGACCCTGCTTAGCTTCCGAGATCGGACGAGATCGGGCGTGTTCAGGGTGGTATGGCCGTAAGCGATTAACTCAACCCACAATACCTTATTTAAACATGTGAAACACCACCATCATCAATAGTATTGTTGCTTTGTGACCATTGAAACTGCTTTTTTATTGTTATATAATGTTAAGGAAAAGACAGTCAAGGTGCAATTTTGTCATAATATTGCAAGAAAAAAAGCATTACAATAATTTCCTTCAGTAATAATGTCAGGGTTTCATACACTGTTTCTTCTTTCACGATGAGTAAACTCCCTGCTCTTTCATCCTTCTCTCCAAATGTGACATTTTAAGGCTGATGTGTTAATATTACATGAATAAAGTAGTGCTTCAAACATCAAATGTCATTTGAATGTTCACTCTCTTCCTCCACTGATGATCTCAGGGTTGCATATCCTTTCTTGCTGTGATTGCGAGTCTTTCCTGTTCTTTCCAAAATGTGTCTCCTCTGAAGCAGGAGCAACACCAAGCTCTGCTGGCGATACAGAGAATCATCACCATTATCAACACTTTCCCTTTATTTTGTGGCCATTGAAACTTGTTTTTTGTTGTTGTTTATGTTAAATACAAAGAAGCTGAAGGTGCAATTTTGTCATAATATTGCAAGAAAAAAAGCATTACAATAATTTCCTTCAGTAATAATGTCAGGGTTTCATATACTGTGTCTTCCTTGATGGTGAGTTAACTCACTGCTCTTTCATCCTTCTCTCCAAATACGACATTTTTAGGGTGATAGGTTACTAGTGCATGAATAAAGTAGTTTTTCGAATATCAAAAGTCATTTGAATGTTCACTCACTTCCTTCAGTGATGATGTGTGTGTGTGTTCCAGAGCGTGGTTTTCTTTGATGGTGAGTCTTTCCTGCTCTTTCCAAGATGTTTCTCCTTTAAAGCAGCAGCAACAGTACCCTCTGCTGGTTGCAAAGAAAATTGGCAAAAGCTTACAGCACCTGGTATTCCCAGGCGGTCTCCCATCCAAGTACTAACCAGGCCCGACCCTGCTTAGCTTCCGAGATCGGACGAGATCGGGCGTGTTCAGGGTGGTATGGCCGTAAGCGATTAACTCAACCCACAATACCTTATTTAAACATGTGAAACACCACCATCATCAATAGTATTGTTGCTTTGTGACCA
>JBAMIH010000261.1:0-40146 GCA_038501795.1 Pseudopleuronectes americanus
CTCGTACGTAGATAGAGATCCTCATTTTAATTATGAAATGTATTACAAAATGTTTTGGCTCAATATGAAAACTGGTGGAACAAATTAGAATATGCCCCGCCTCCACTCTAGATAGTTAATACATTGCTTTGACATGGCGACATGGGACTTTACCCTTAGGTAGAATTATGGGTCCATGGTGATGTTATAGAAAAGTCTATGGCCTGTTTTTGCTTTTGCTTTCCAGACAACTTCAGAGCAATTGGACAAGATGATCCTAAAAACATTTTTTGTCTGTTGGCTTATTTCTCTTAGTCTAATCCTGACCTCCATCATCTGAAAATCAATGTGATGAGTTTTATAATCTCTGGGATGTTATGTGGATGATGTGGGAGATACCAATAGCCAATAGTAACATGATGCAAAATCAGATATTTGCCTTTGTTCCGTTCAGCTCCCAGTGACTTGAGAGATGAGGACCAGCTCTCAAGGAAAACACAGCATCATCTCATTTCTCCGATCACATGGCATTAAGTAAATAAATTAAAAGTTCCGGGCAATTCCTCATTTTTTCATCTCAGCAGCGCTGCCAATTTACTCACTGCTCATCTGTGAACTCATAATCACTGTCACCTAAAATCACCACACAACACAATCACGCGCACACACACCACAACAGACGCACAACAATGCATAACATTTGCATCTTCAGGAACACATAGTTTTTGCAATGCAAAAGCTGTGGTGTTAAGCTCAGAAGTCCTGCTCCTAACAAAACTGTGTCAACATTTTCACTTGGTAAACCTCTCAAACTAAACTAAATAATTTGTACCTATGACAACAACAACCAATTAACCCATAGAGGTTATCACTGTGGCATCACAGAGGGCCATAACCTTCAAGAATCCCAAAGTGCCTCATACACAAAACATTACATCCACATCATCATGAACAAGATAGCCCTACCAGATTCCGCCTATCATCATTCCACAGTTCACTCTTGAATTATTACCGGCCACATCTATAATACTAGGTTCCACCACATTTTTTAAAAGGATGCCTCCATAATAATCATTTAGTCTTTACTCAACTTATCCATTCAAACAAATCTGAAGATGCAGGCAATGAATCAAATACAATGTCATGTGCAATGCCAATGTAAACAGAACAGCTTTCTAACAAAAACAAGGCATCCTTCATCGTTTGTCAGTTTTAGGTCATTTGAAAACCCTGTAGCATCCTGGATGGCAGGCAAGACAATGGCAACAGGGATGCATTCTAAAATTAAACAACATGGTGGGTGTTGGTTGTAGCCTAAGTACCAAGTAAAATATAAAGTGAATTACTTCGAGAACTTTAAGCCAACCCTGAATATTTTCCAACAACCTAAGTGGACGACGTGATTTGGTGAACTTGAAAACATAACTACTCCTAATAGGCGTGACGATCATACATACCAGATACAATTTCTTTCAATAATGACATGGTAATTACCCCCCCAAAAAAAACAAGCTGTGAAGAACAAAAATAAGAAACAGAATTATTTTGAGCACACAAAAGACCCTAACTGCACAATGCTGACATGAGATAGAAGGCCCAGTATTAAAAAAGCAACCCACACAACCCTGACCCATACTAACAATCCTTCAAAACCATGTTTTATGCAGTAAACCATCCAGCAGCAGTTTTTGAATACTGCACACAAATGAACAGGGACAGGGCTGAAAACATATATTTAAAAAAAATAAAGAACCCCCTCTCTTGAATAAATATAGCAATGAAACGCCTATATATAGGAATCAATTTTGTGGAACTGTGTGTTACAACAATACTAACCAGCATTAAGCAAGTCAATCTCAGAGGTATTGACCAATTCCATACAATCTGTAGATACCACTTAAACCCTAAAGGTTTCAAATACTAACAACTTACATTATTGTGTCAGTAATTCTAACGAGGCAACAATTTTCATCTTCAGAGACTCTTGACCAAGAGCACAGATTCACATTGAGAGACAATCTTGCAAAAAGATCTAACAGTCAAGTCTCAACATGAATCCAGGAATGAATCAATCAGTGAATTGAAAGTTGCATTTCTATTTTGAAGATAGAAAAAGAAAGAAGAAAAAGAAAAAAAGAAGAAAAGAAAAAGAAAGAAAAAGAGAAGAAAAAAAAAGAAAAAAGAAAAGAAAAAAGAAAGAAAAGAAAAGAAAAAGAGAGAAGAAAAAAGAAAAAGAAAAAGAAAGAAAAAAAAAGAGAAAAGAAAAAAGAAGAGAAAAAAAGAGAAAAAGACAAAAAAAAGAAAAGAAAAGAAAAAAAGAAAGAGAAAAGAAAGAAAGAAAAAAAAGAAGAGAAGAAAAAAAGAAAAGAAAGAAAAAAAGATGAAAAAAAAGAAAGAAGAAAAAAAAAGAAAAAGAAGAAAAGAAAAAAGAGAAAAAAGAGAAAAAAGAAGAAAAGAAAAGAAAGAAAAGAAGAAAAAGAGAAAAGAAAAAGAAAAAGAAAAGAGAGAAAAAAGAAAGAGAGAGAGAAAAGAAAAGAAGAAGAAAAAAAAGAAAAAAGAAAGAAAAAAAGAGAAAAAGAAAGAGAAAAAAAAGAAAAGAGAAAAAGAAGAGAAAAAGAAAAAGAAAAAAAAGAGAGAGAAAACAAGAACAGACACCACTCCCCTCCCTCCCACCTCACCCCCTCTCCCCCACTTCCCCCTCCCCCCCTCCTCTCCCCCCCTCTCCGCCTCCTCCCCCCTCTCCCCACCCCCCCTCCCCCTCCTCTCCCCACTCCTCCCCGCCCCCTCCCCCTCCCCCTCCCCCCCTCCCCCCCCTCCCCCCCTCCCTCCTCCTCCCCCTCCCCCACTCCCCTCCCCCCCCCCTCCACCCCTCCCCCCCACCCCCCACTCCCTCCCCCCCTCCCCCCCTCCCCCCCCTCCCCTCCCTCTCCCCCCCCCTCCCCCCCCTCCCCCTCCCCCCCCTCTCCCCCCCCTCCCCCCCTCCCCCTCCCTCTCCCCCCTCCCCCCCCCTCTCCCCCCCCCCTCCCCCCTCCCCCCCCCCTCTCCCCCTCCCCCCCCCCTCCTCCCCCCCTCCCCCTCCCCCCCCCCTCCCCCCCCCCTCTCCCCCCCTCCCCCCCCCCTCTCCCCCCCCCCTCCCCCTCCCCCCCCCCTCCCCCCCCTCCCCCCCCCCTCCTCCCCCCCCCCTCCCTCCCCCCCCCCTCCCCCCCTCCCCCCCCTCTCCCCCCCCTCCCCTCTCCCCCTCTCCCCCCTCCTCCCCCCCCTCCCCTCCCCCCCCCCTCCCCCCCTCCCCCTCCCCCCCCTCCCCCCCCCCTCCCCCCCCTCCTCCCCCCCTCCCCCCCCCCTCCCCCCCTCCCCCCCCTCCCCCCCCCCTCCCCCCCCTCCCCCCCTCCCCCCCCTCCCCCCTCCCCCCCCTCCCCTCCCCCCCCTCCCCCCCCCCTCCCCCCCCCTCCCCCCTCCCCCCTCTCCCCCCCTCTCCCCCCTCTCCCCCCCCCCTCCCCCCCTCCCCCCCCCCTCTCCCCCCCCCCTCCCCCCCCTCCCCCCCCTCTCCCCCCCCCCTCCCCCCCTCCCCTCTCCCCCCCCTCTCCCCCCCTCTCCCCCCCCTCCCCCACCTCCTCCCCCCCCCCTCCCCCCCCTCCCCCCTCCCCCTCCCCCCCCCTCCCCCCTCCCCCCCTCCCCCCCCCCTCCCCCTCCCCCCCTCTCCCCCTCCCCCCCCTCCCCCCCCTCTCTCCCCCCCCTCTCCCCACTCTCCCCCCCCCCTCTCCCCCTCTCCCCCCCCTCTCCCCCCCCCCTCCCCCCCTCTCCTCTCTCTCTCTCCCCCCTCTCCCCCCCCTCCCCCCTCTCCCCCCTCCCCCCCCTCTCCCTCCCCCCCCCCTCACCTCCCCCTCTCCCTCCCCTCCCCCCTCCCCCCCCCCTCTCCCCCCCCTCCCCCCCCCCTCCCCCCCCCCTCTCTCTCTCCCCCCCCCCTCCCCCTCCCCCCCCTCCCCCCCCTCTCCCCCCTCCCCCCCTCCCCCCCCCCTCTCCCCCCCCTCCCCCTCCCCCCCCTCCCCCCCCCCTCCTCCCTCCCCCCCTCCCCCCCCCCTCCCCCTCCCTCTCTCCCCCCCCTCCCCCCCCCCTCCCCCCCCTCCCCCCCCCCTCCCCCTCTCCCCTCTCCCCCTCCCTCCTCCCCCCCCCCCTCCCCCCTCCCCCCCCTCTCTCCCCCTCCCCCCCCCCTCCCCCCCCTCTCCCCCTCTCTCTCCCCCCCCCCTCCCCCCTCCCCCTCCCCCTCTCCCCCCCCCCTCCCCCCCCTCCCCCCCCTCCCCTCCCCCCCCTCTCCCCCCCCTCCCCCTCCCCCCCCTCCCCCCCCTCCCCCCCCCCTCCCCCCCCCTCCCCCCCCCCTCTCCTCTCCCCCCTCCCCCCCTCCCCCCCCTCCCTCCCCCCCCTCCCCTCCCCCCCTCCCCCTCTCCCCCCCCCCTCCCCCCCCTCTCCCCTCCCCCCCCTCCCCCCCTCCCCCCCCCCTCCACCCCCCCTCCCCCCCTCCCCCCCCTCCCACTCCCCCCCCCCTCTCCCCTCTCTCCCCTCTCTCCTCCCCCCCTCCCCCCTCTCCCCCCCCCCTCCCCCTCTCCCCCCCTCCCCCCCTCCCCCCCCCCTCCCCCCCCCCTCCCCTCCCCCCCTCCCCCCCCCCTCCTCTCCCCTCTCCCCCCCCTCCCCCCCCCCACCCCCCCCCCTCTCCCCCTCTCTCTCCCCCCCCCCTCCCCCCTCCCCCCCCTCCCCCCCCCCTCCCCCCTCCTCCCCCCCCTCCCCCCTCCCCTCCCCCCCTCCCCCCTCTCCCCCCTCCCCCCCCTCCCCCCCCCCTCCCCCCCCCCTCCCCCCCTCCCCCCCCGCCCCCCCCTCCCCCCCCCCTCCCCCCCCTCCCCTCTCCCCCCCCCCTCCCCCCCCTCCCCCCCTCCCCCCCTCCCCCCCCCCTCCCCCCCTCCCCCTCCCCCCCCCCTCCCCTCCCCCCCCCCTCTCCCCCCCCCTCCCCCTCCCCCCCACCCCCTCCCCTCCCCCCCCTCCCCCCCCCCTCCCCCCCCCCTCCCCCCTCCCCCCCCTCCCCCCCCCTCTCCCCTCCCCCTCTCTCTCCCCCCCCACTCCCCCCCCCCTCCCATCCCCCCCTCTCCCCCCCTCCCCCCCCTCCCCCCCCTCCCCCCCCCCTCCTCCCCCCCCCCTCTCCCTCCCCTCTCCCCTCCCCCCCCTCCCCCCTCCCCCCCCTCCCCCCCTCCCCCCCCCCTCCCCCCCACCCCCCCCCTCCCCCCCCTCCCCCCTCCCCCCCCTCCCTCTCCCCCCTCTCCCCCCCCTCTCCCCCCTCCCCCCCCACCCCTCCCCTCTCCCCCCCCTCCCCTCACCTCCCCCCCCTCCCCCCCCTCCCCCCCCCCTCCCCCCCCCTCCCCTCTCTCTCCCCCCCCTCCCCCCCCTCCCCCCCTCCCCTCCCCTCCTCTCCCCCCTCCCCCCTCCCCCCCCTCCCCCCCTCCCCCCCCTCTCCCCCCCCCCTCCCCCCCCCCTCCCCCCCCCCTCCCCCTCCCCCCCCCCTCACCCCCCTCCCCCCCCCCTCCCTCCCCCCCCTCCCCCCCTCCCCCACCCCCCCCTCCCCTCCCCCCCCCCTCTCTCTCCCCCCTCCCTCTCCCCCCCCTCCCCCCCCCCTCCCCCCCCTCCCCCTCTCCCCCTCCCCCCTCTCCCCCCCCTCCCCCCCTCCCCCTCCCCCCCTCCCCCCCCCCTCCCCCCTCTCCCCCCCCTCCCCCCTCCCCCCCCCCTCCCCCCCCCTCCCCCCCCTCCCCCCCTCTCCCCTCTCCCCCCCCTCCCCCCCCTCCCCCCACCCCCCCCTCCCCCCCCACTCCCCCCTCCCCCCTCCCCCCCCACCCTCTCTCCCCCCCCCTCCCCCCCCTCCCCTCCCCTCCCCCCCCTCCCCCCTCTCTCTCTCTCCCCCCCTCTCCCCTCTCCCCCCCCTCCCCCTCTCCCCCCCCTCCCCCCCCTCCCCCCCCTCTCCCCCCCCCCTCCCCCCTCCCCCTCCCCCTCCCTCTCTCCCCCCCCCCTCCCTCTCCCCCCCCCTCCCCCCCTCTCCCCCCCCTCACTCTCTCCCCCCCCCCTCCCCCTCCCCCCCCTCTCTCTCTCTCCCTCTCTCCCCCCCCCCTCCCCCCCCTCCCCCCCCTCCCCCCCTCTCTCCCTCCCCCCCCTCTCTCCCCCTCTCCCCCCCCCCTCCCCCTCCCCCCCCCCACCCCCCTCTCCCTCCCCCCCCCCTCTCTCTCCCCCCCCCCACCCCCCCCCCTCTCCCCCTCCCCCCCCCCTCTCCCCCCCCCTCTCCCCCCCCTCTCACTCCCCCCCCCCTCCCCTCCTCCCCCCTCTCCCCCCCCTCTCCCCCTCCCCCCCCTCCCCCCCCACTCACCCCTCTCCCCTCTCACCCCCCCCCCTCCCCCCCCCCCCCCTCTCCCTCCCCCCCCTCCCCCCCCCTCTCCCCTCCCCCCCCCCTCCTCCCCCTCTCCCCCTCTCCCCCCCTCTCTCTCTCTCTCCCCCCCCTCTCCTCCCCTCTCTCCCCACCCCCCTCCCCCCTCACCCCCCCTCCCCCCCCCCTCCCCCCCTCCCCCCCTCTCCCTCCCCCCCCCTCCCCCCCCTCCCCCCCCTCCCCCCCTCTCCCCCCCCTCCCACCCCCCCCCTCCCTCCCCCCCCTCTCCCCCCCTCCCCCCCCCCTCTCCCCCCCCACCCCTCCCCCCCCTCTCTCACCCCCTCCCCCCCTCTCCCCCCCCTCCCCCCCCTCTCTCCCCCCCCTCTCCCCCCCCTCCCCCCCCCCTCCCCCCCTCCCCCCCCACTCCCCCCCCTCCCCCCCCTCCCCCCCCTCCCCCCCCTCTCCCACCCCCCTCTCTCCCCCCCCCCTCTCTCTCCCCTCCCCCCTCTCTCTCTCCCCCCCCCCTCCCCCCCCCCTCTCCCCCCCCCCACTCCCCCCCCCCTCCCCCCACCCCCCCTCCCCCCCTCCCCCCCTCCACCCCCCCCTCCCCCCCCTCCCCTCTCCCCCCCCCCTCTCTCCCCCTCCCCCCTCTCCCCCCCCTCTCCCCCCCCCCTCTCCCCCCCTCACCCCCCCCTCTCTCCCCCTCCCCCCTCTCACCCCCCCCTCCCCTCCCCCCCCTCCCCCCCCCCACCCCCCTCTCTCTCCCTCCCCCCCCCCTCTCTCCCCCCCACCCCCCCCCCTCTCCCCTCCCCTCCTCTCTCTCTCTCTCACCCCCCCCCCCCCCCCTCCCCCACTCTCCCCCCCCTCTCTCCCCACCCCCCCTCCCCCCCCCCTCCACCCCTCCCCCCCCCCTCCCTCTCTCCTCTCCCCCCCCTCACCCCCCCTCTCCCTCTCTCTCTCACTCCCCCCCCCCACTCTCCCCCCCCTCCCCCCCCCCTCTCCCCCCCCTCTCCCCCCCCCCTCACCCCTCCCCCCCCACTCACCCCCCCCACCCCCCCCCCTCCCTCTCCCCCCCCTCCACCCCCCCCCCTCTCACCCCCCCCCCTCCCCTCCCCCCCACCCCCTCCCCCCCCTCTCTCACTCCCCCCTCTCTCTCCCCCCCCCCACCCCCCCCCCACCCCACTCCCCCCCCTCCCCCCCCCCACCCCTCTCACCCCCCTCTCTCTCTCTCCACTCCCCCCCCTCTCCCCCCCCACGCTCCCCTCTCTCCCCCCCCCCACTCCCCCCCCACCCCTCCCCCCCCTCTCCCCCCCCCCCTCCCCCCCCCCACTCCCCTCCCCCCCCCCTCCCCCCCCACTCTCTCCCCCCCCTCTCCCCCCCCCCTCCCCCCCCCCACCCCACCCCCCCCTCACCCTCTCTCTCTCCCCCCCCTCCCCCCTCCCCCCCCCCTCTCACCCCACCCCCCCCCCTCTCCTCACCCCCCCCTCACCCCCCCCCCTCTCTCACCCCCCCCTCCCCTCTCTCCCCCCCCCCTCCCCCCCCTCTCTCCCCCCCCCCACCCCCCCCCCTCCCCTCTCTCTCACTCTCCCCCCCCACTCCCCCCCCCCTCTCACCCCCCCCCCTCTCTCTCCCCCCCACCCCCCCCCCTCCCCTCTCCCCCCCCCTCACCCCCCCCCCTCTCCCCCCCCACCCCCCCCCCTCTCACCCCCCCCCCTCTCTCTCTCCCCCCCCACCTCCCCCCACCCCCCCCCCTCCCCCCCCCCTCCCCCTCCCCACCCCCCCCCCTCCCCCCCCCCCCCACCCCCTCCCTCCCCCCCCCCTCCCCCCCCCCTCTCCCCCCCCCCACCCCCCCCCCTCCCCCTCCACTCTCCCCCCCCCCTCCCCCCCCTCTCACCCCCCTCTCCCCTCTCCCCCCCCCCACCTCTCCCCCCCCCCTCCCCCCCCCCACCTCTCCCCTCCCCTCTCCCCTCCCCCCCCCCCACTCCCCTCTCCCCCACCCCCCCCCCTCTCCCCTCCCCTCACCCCCCCCTCTCACTCTCCCCCCCCCCTCTCTCACCCCCCCCTCTCTCTCCCCTCCCCCCCCCCACTCCCCCCCCCCACCCTCCCCCCTCCCCCCCCCTCCCCCCCTCTCCCCTCCCCCTCCCCCCTCCTCTCACACCCCCCCCCCTCCTCCCCCCCCTCTCTCTCTCCCCTCCACTCCCCCCCCACTCTCCCCCCCCGCCCCCCCCTCACCTCTCCCCCACCCCCCCCTCTCCCTCCTCCCCACCCCCCCCCCTCTCACCCCACCCCCCCTCCTCCCACCCCCCTCTCCCCCCCCCCTCCCACCCCCCCCCCTCCCCCTCCCCCCCCTCCCCTCCCCCCCCCCACCCCCCCCTCTCCCCCCCCCCTCACCCCCCTCTCTCCTCTCTCTCCCCCCCCACCCCCTCCCCTCCCCCCCCACTCCCCCCCCCCCCCCCCCCACCCCCCCCACCCCCCCTCTCCCCCCCCCCTCACCCCCCCCCCTCTCACCCCCCCCTCACCCCCCCCTCTCCCACTCTCTCTCTCCCCCCCCCCTCCCCCCCCTCTCCCCCTCCCCCCCCTCCCCCCCCCCTCTCCCACCCCCCCTCTCCCCCCCCCTCTCTCTCTCCCCCCCCCCTCTCTCTCTCCCCTCCCACTCCCCTCTCTCTCTCTCCCCCCCCCCTCCCCACCTCTCCCCCCCCCCTCTCCCTCCCCCCCCCCTCCCCCCCCCCTCCCCCCCCCCTCCCCCCCTCCTCCCCCCCTCACCCCCCTCCCCCCCCCCTCCCCACCCCCCCTCTCCCCCCCCCCTCTCTCCCCCCCTCCCCCCCCTCCCCCCCTCCCCCCCCCCTCTCCCCTCTCCCCCCCACACCCCCCCCCCTCCCCCCCCCCACTCCCCCCCCCCTCTCCCCTCTCTCTCTCCCCTCTCCTCTCCCCCCCCCCACCCCTCCCCCCCTCCCCCCCCCCTCCCCCCCCTCTCCCCCCCCCCCCTCCCTCCCCCCCTCCCCCCCTCTCCCCCCCCTCCCCCCCCCTCCCCCCTCTCCTCCCTCTCCCCCTCCCCCCCCTCCCTCTCCCCCCCTCCCCTCTCCCCCCCCTCTCTCTCCCCCCCTCTCCCCCCCCCCTCCCCCCCCCCTCTCCCCCCCCTCCCCCCCCTCCCCCCCTCCCCCCCCCCACCTCCCCCCCCCCTCTCCCCTCACTCCTCCCCCCCCCCACCTCCCCCCCCCTCCCCCCCTCCCCCCTCCCCACCCCCTCCCCCCCTCTCCCTCCCCCCCCTCCCCCTCTCCCTCACCCCCCCCTCCCCCCCTCCCCCTCTCTCCCCCCCCTCCCCCCCCTCCCCCCCCCCTCCCCTCCCCCCCCTCTCTCTCCCCCCCCTCCCCCCCCCCTCCCCCTCCCCCCCCCCTCCCCCTCTCCCTCCCCCCCCCCTCTCCCTCCCCCCCCTCCCCCCCCCTCCCCCCCCTCCCCCTCCCCCCCCTCCCCCCCCCCACCCCTCCTCCCCCCCCCCTCTCCCCCTCTCCCCCCCCTCCCCCTCCCCCCCCTCCCCCCCCCCTCCCCCCCCCCTCCCCCTCTCCCCCCTCCCCCCCTCCCCCCCTCCCCCTCCCCCCTCTCCCACCCCTCACCCCCCTCCCTCCCCCCCTCCCCCTCCCCCCCCCCTCCCCCCCCCCTCCCCCCCCTCCCCCCTCTCTCCCCCCCTCCCCCCCCTCTCCCCCCCCCCTCCCCCCCCTCCCCCCCCTCTCCCTCTCTCTCCCCCTCCCCCCTCCCCCCCCTCTCCCCCCCCTCCCCTCCCCCCCCCCTCCCCCCTCCCCCTCCCCCCCCTCCCCCCCTCCCCCCCCTCCCCCCCTCTCCCACTCCCCCCACCCCCCCCTCCCCACTCCTCTCCCCCCTCTCCCCCCCCTCCCCCTCCCTCTCCCCCCTCCCCCCCCTCCCCCCCCCCTCCCCCCCTCTCCCCTCCCCCCCCCCTCCCCCCTCTCCCCCCTCCCCCCTCCCCCCCCCCTCTCCCCCCTCCCCCCCCCCTCTCTCCTCCTCCCCCTCCCCCCCTCCCCCACCCTCCCCCCCCTCTCTCTCCCCCTCCCCCCCCCCTCTCCCCCCCTCCCTCCCCCCCCCTCCCCCCCTCACTCCCCTCCCCCCTCCCCCCCCCCTCCCCCCCTCTCCCCCCCCCCTCCCCTCCCCCCCCCCTCCCCCTCTCCCCCCCCCCACCCCTCCCCCTCTCCCCCCCCCTCCCCCCCTCCCCCTCCCCCCCTCCCCTCCCCCTCCCCCCCCCCTCTCCCCCCCCCCTCTCACCCCCCCCCCTCCCCCCCCTCCCCCCTCCCTCTCTCTCCCCCTCTCCCCCCACCCCCCCCTCCCACTCTCCCCCCCCCTCCCCCCCCTCCCCCCCCCCTCCCCCCCCTCCCCCCCCCTCCTCCCCTCCCCCCCCTCCACCCCCCTCTCTCTCTCCCCCCTCCCCCCCCTCCCCCCCCTCCTCCCCCCTCTCCCCCCCCCCTCTCTCCCCTCCCTCCCCCTCCCCTCCCCTCCCCCCCCTCCCCCCCCTCCCCCCCCCCTCCCTCTCTCCCCTCACCCCTCCCCCCCCTCCCCCCCCCCTCCCTCTCCCCCCCCCCTCTCCCCCACCCCCTCTCCCCCTCCCCCCCCCTCCCTCCCCCTCCCCCTCTCCCCCCCCTCCCCCCTCTCCCCCCCCCCTCCCCCCCCTCTCCCCTCCCCCCCCTCTCTCTCCCCCCCCCCTCCCCCCCCCCTCCCCCCCCTCCCCCCCCCCTCCCCCCCCCCTCCCCCCCTCCCTCTCCCCTCCCCCCTCCCCCCCCTCCCCCCCCCTCCCCCCCTCCCCCCCTCTCTCTCTCCCCCCCTCTCCCCCTCCCCTCCCCCTCCCCCCCCCCTCTCCCCCCCCCTCCCCCCCTCTCCCTCCCCCCCTCCCCCTCCTCCCCCCCCTCCCCCCCACCCTCCCCCCCCTCCCCTCCTCCCCCCTCCCCCCCCTCCCCCCCCCCTCCCCCCCTCCCCCCCTCCCCCCCTCCCCCCCTCACCCCCCCCTCCCCCTCCCCCCCCTCCCTCTCTCTCTCCCCCCCCTCCCCCCTCCCCTCTCACCCCCCCCTCCCCCCCCCCTCCCCTCCCCCCCCTCTCCCCCCCCCTCTCCCTCCCCTCTCCCCCCTCTCCCTCCCCCCCCCCTCCCCCCCCTCTCCCCCCCCCCTCCCCCCCTCTCCCCCCCCTCCCCCCCCCCTCCCCCCCCTCCCCCCTCCCCCTCCCCCCCCCCTCCCCCCCCCCTCTCCCTCCCTCCCCCCCCTCCCCCTCCCCCTCCCCCCCTCCCCCCCCCTCCCTCTCCCCCTCCCCCCCCTCTCCCCCTCCCCCCCCTCCCCCCCTCCCCCCCCCCTCCCCTCTCCCCCCCTCCCCCCCCCCTCCCTCCCCCCCCCTCCCCTCCCCCCCCCCTCCCCTCCTCCTCCCCCCCTCCCCCCCCCCTCCACCCCCCCCTCCCCCCCCCCTCCCCCCTCCCCCCCTCCCCTCCCTCCCCCCCCCCTCCCCCCCCTCCCCCCCCCCTCCCTCCCCCTCCCCTCCCCCCCCACCCCCTCCCCCCCCCCACCCCCCCCCCTCCCCCCCCCCTCCCCCCTCTCTCTCCCTCCCCCCCACCCCCCCCTCCCCCCCCCCTCCCTCCCTCTCCCCCCCCCCTCCCCCTCTCCCCCCCCTCTCCCTCTCCCTCCCCCCCCACCCTCCCCCCCCTCCCCCCCCTCCCCCCCCTCCCTCTCCCCCCCTCCCTCCCCCCCCTCTCCACCCCTCCCTCCCCCCTCTCCCCCCCTCCCCCCCCCCTCTCCCCCTCCCCCCTCTCCCCCTCCCCCCCCCCTCCCCCCCCTCTCCCTCCCCCCTCCCCCCCCTCTCCCCCCCTCTCCCCCTCCCCCCCCCCTCCCCCCCCCCTCCCCCCCCTCCCCCCTCCCCCCCCCCTCCCCCCTCCCCCCCCCCTCTCCCTCCCCCCCCCCTCCCCCTCTCTCCCCCCCCTCCCCCCCCCCTCCTCCCCCCCCTCCCCCTCCCTCCCCTCCCCCCTCTCTCCCCCCTCTCTCCCCCCCCCCTCTCCTCCCCCTCCCCCCCCCCTCCCCCCCTCCCCCCCCCCTCCCCCCCCTCCCCCTCTCCCCCCCCCCTCCCCCCCTCCCCTCCCCCCCCCCTCCCCCCCCTCCCCCCCCCCTCCCCCCCTCTCTCTCTCCCCCTCCCCCTCCCCTCTCCCCCCCTCCCTCCCCTCCCCCCCACCCCCCTCCCCCCTCTCCCTCCCTCCCCCCCCTCCCCCCCTCCCCCCCCCCTCCCCCCCCCCTCCTCCCCCCCCTCTCCCCCCCCCCTCCCCCCCCCCTCCCCCACCCCCTCCCCTCCTCCCCCCCCTCCCCCCCCCCTCTCCCCCCTCCCCCCCCCCTCCCCCCCCTCCCCCCCTCCCCCCCTCTCTCCCCCCCCCCTCCCCCCCCTCCCCCCCCCCTCCCCCCCTCTCTCTCTCCCCCCCCCCTCCCCTCCCCCCTCTCCCCCCCCTCCCCCCCCCTCCCCCCCTCCCCCCCCTCCCCCCCTCCCCCCCCCTCCCTCTCTCCCCCCTCCCCCTCCCCCCCCCCTCCCGCCCCCCCCCCTCCCCTCCCTCCCCTCCCCCCCCTCCCCACCCCCTCTCCCCCCCCTCCCCCCCCCCTCTCCCCCCCCCCTCCCCCCCCTCCCCCCCCCCTCCCCCCCTCCCCTCTCCCCCCCCTCCCCCTCCCCCCCCCCTCTCCCCCCCCCCTCCCTCCCCTCCCCCCCTCCCCCCCCTCCCCCCTCCCCCCCCCCTCTCCCCCCCCTCCCACCCCCCCCCCTCCCCCCCCTCCCTCTCCCCCCCTCCCTCCCCCCTCCCCCCCCTCTCCTCCCTCTCCCCCCCCCCTCCCCCTCCCCCCCCCCTCCCCCTCCCTCCCCCCCTCTCCCCCCCCCCACCCCCTCCCCCCCCTCCCCCCCTCACCCCCTCCCCTCTCCTCTCCCCCACCCCCCCCCTCCCCCCCTCCCCCCCCTCCCCTCCCCCCCTCCCCCCCCCCTCTCTCTCTCTCCCTCCCCCCCTCTCTCCCCCTCCCCTCTCCCCCCCCTCCCCACCCCCCCCTCTCCCCTCCCCCTCTCCCCCCCCTCCCCCACTCCCCCCCTCTCCCCCCTCCCCCCCCCTCTCCCCCCCCACCTCTCCCCTCCTCCCCCCCCTCCCCCCCCTCTCCCCCTCCCCTCCCCCCCTCCCCCCCTCCCCCCCCTCCCCCCCTCTCCCCCCCCTCCCCCCTCCCCCCCCTCCCCCCCCCCTCCTCCCCCCCTCCCCACCCCCTCCCCCCTCCCCCCCCTCCCCTCCCCCCCCCTCCCCCCCTCCCCTCCCCCCCCCCTCCCCCCCCTCCCCCCCCTCCCTCCCCTCCCCCCCCCCTCCCCCTCCCCCCCTCCCCCCCCTCCCCCCCCTCCCTCTCCCCCCCCCCATCTCCCCCCCCCCTCCCCCCCCTCCCCCCCCTCCCTCCCCCCCCTCTCCCCCCCCTCTCCCCCCTCTCCCCCCCCCCTCCCCCCCCTCCCCCCTCCCCTCCCCCCCCCCTCCCCTCCCTCTCCCCCCCCTCCCCCCCCCCTCCCTCCCCCCCCTCCCCCCTCCCCCCCTCCCCCCCTCCCCCCTCCCACCTCTCCCCCCCTCTCCCCTCCCCCTCCCCCCCTCTCCCCCTCCCCCCCTCCCCCCCCTCCCCCCCCCCTCCCCCCCCTCCCCCTCCCCCCCCTCCCCCCCCTCCCCCCCCCCTCCCCCCCTCCCCCCCCCCTCCCCTCCCCCCCCTCCCTCCCCCCCCCCTCCCCCCCCCCTCTCCCTCCCCCCCCTCTCCCTCCCCCTCTCCCCCCCCTCTCCCCCCCCTCCTCCCCCCCCCCTCCCCCTCCCCCCTCTCCCCCCCTCCCCCCCTCCCCCCCCTCCCCCTCCCCCTCCCCCCCCTCCCCCTCCCTCCCCCCCCCCACCTCCCCCCCCCCTCTCCCCCCCCTCCCCCCCTCCCCCCCCCCACCCCTCCCCCCCTCTCCCCCCCCCCTCCCCCCCTCCCCCCCTCCCCTCCCCCCCCTCTCTCCCCCCCCCCTCTCTCCCCCCCTCCCCTCCCCCACCCTCCCCCCCCTCCCCCCCCTCCCCCCCCTCCCCCTCCCCCTCCCCCCCTCCCCCCCTCCCCTCTCCCCACCCCCCCCTCCCCTCCCCCCCTCCCCCCCCCCTCCCCCCCTCCCCCCCCTCCCCCTCCCCCCCCTCCCCCCCCCTCCTCCCCCCCCTCTCTCTCCCCCCCTCCCCCCTCCCCCCCCCCTCCCCCCCCTCCCCCCCCCCCCTCCCCCCCCTCCCCCCCCCCTCCCCCCCCTCTCTCCCCTCCCCCTCCCCTCCCCCCCCCCTCCCCTCCCCCCTCTCCCCTCTCCCCCTCCCCCCCCCCTCCCCCCTCCCCCTCCCCCCCTCCCCCCTCTCCCCCCCTCCCCCCCCCCTCCCCTCCTCCCCCCCTCCCCCCCCTCCCCACCCCCCCTCCCCTCCCCCCCTCCCCCCCCCCTCCCCCCCCTCCCCCTCCCCCCTCCCCTCCCCCCCTCCCCCCCCCCTCTCCCCCCCTCCCCCTCCCCCCCCCTCCCCCCTCCCCCCCCTCCCCCCCCCCTCTCTCTCCCCCCCCCCTCCCCTCCCTCTCCCTCCCCCCCCCTCCCCCCCCTCCCCTCCCCCCCCTCTCCCCCCCCTCTCCCCCCTCCCCCCCACTCCTCCCCCCCTCCCCCTCCCCCCCTCTCCCCCCCCTCCCCCTCCCCCCCCCCTCCCCCCCTCCCCCCTCCCCCCCCCTCCCCCTCCCCCCTCCCCCTCCCCCCCCTCCCCTCCCACCCCCTCCCCCCCCCCTCCCCTCCCCCCCCCCTCCTCCCCTCCCCCCCACCCCTCCCCCTCCCCCCTCCCCCTCCCCCCCCCTCCCCCCCCTCCCCCTCCCCTCCCCCTCCCCCCCCTCCCCCCCCCCTCCCTCTCCCTCCCCCTCCCCCCCCTCCTCCCCTCTCCCCCCCTCCCCCCCCCCTCCCCCCCCTCTCACCCCCCCCCTCCCCCCCCTCCCCCCCCTCCCCCCCCTCCCCTCCCCCCCTCCCCCCCCCTCCCCCCCCTCCCCCCCCCCTCTCCCCCCCCCCTCCCCCCCCTCCCCCCTCCCCCCCCTCCCCCCCCCCTCCCTCCCCCTCCCCCCCCTCTCCCCCCCCTCCCCCCTCCCCCCCCCCTCCCTCCCCCCCTCCCCCCCCCCTCCCCCCCTCCCCCCCCCCTCCTCTCTCTCCCCCCTCCCCTCTCCCTCCCCCCCCCCTCCTCCCCCCCTCTCCCCCCCCTCCCCCCCTCCCCTCTCCCCCCCCTCCCCCCCCTCCCCCCTCCTCTCCCCCTCCCCTCCCTCCCCCCCTCTCCCCCCCCCCTCGCCCCCCCCTCCCCTCTCCCCCTCCCTCCCCCTCCCCCCCCTCCCCCTCCTCCCCCCCCTCCCCCCTCCCCCCCCCCTCCCTCCCCCCCCTCCCCCCCCTCCCCCCTCTCCCCCCCCCCTCCCCCCCCCTCTCCCCTCTCCCCCCCCTCCCTCCCCCCCCCTCCCCCCTCTCCCCTCCCCCCTCCCCCCCCCTCCCCCCCTCCCCTCCCCCCCCTCTCCCACCCCCCCCCCTCCCCCCCTCCCTCTCCCTCTCTCTCCCCTCCCCCCTCCCCCCCCCCTCCCTCCCCCTCTCCTCCCCCCCCTCCCCCCCTCCCCCCCCCCTCCCCCCCCTCCCCCTCCCTCCTCTCCCCCTCCCCCCTCCCCCCCCCCTCCCCCCCTCCCTCCCTCCCCCTCCCCCCCCTCCCCCCCCCCTCCCCCCCTCCCCTCCTCCCCCTCTCCCCCCCTCCCCCCCCTCCCCCCCCCCTCCCCCCCCTCTCTCCCCCCCCTCCCTCCCCTCCCCCCCCTCTCTCTCCCCCCCTCCCCCCTCCCCCCCTCCCCCCCTCCCCCCCCTCCCCTCCCCCCCTCCTCCCCCCCCTCCCCCCCCCTCCCCCTCCCCCTCCCCCCCCTCCCCCCCCCACCTCCCCTCCCCCCCCTCCCCCTCCCCCCCCCCTCCCCCCCCTCCCCCTCCCCCCCCTCCCCCCCCCCTCCCCCCTCCCCCCCCCCTCCCCCTCTCCTCCCCCCCCCCTCCCCCCCTCCCCCCCCCTCCCCCCCCTCCCCCCCCCCTCCCCCCCCCCTCCCCCCACCCCCCCTCTCCCCCCTCTCTCTCTCCCCCTCCCCCCCCTCCCCCCCCTCTCCCCCCCCCCTCCCCCTCCCCCTCCCCCCCCTCCCCCCCCCCTCCTCCCCCCTCTCTCCCCCCTCTCCCCCCCCCCTCCCCCCCTCCCCTCCCCCTCCCCCCCCCCTCTCCCTCCCCTCCCCCCCTCTCCCCCTCCCCCCCCCCTCCCCCCCCCCTCCCCCTCTCCCCCCCTCCCCCCCTCCCCCCTCCCCCCCTCCCCCCCTCCCCCCCCCTCTCTCCCCCCTCTCCCCTCTCCCCCCCCTCCCCCTCCCCCCCTCCCCCCCCCCTCTCCCCCCCCCTCCCCCCTCTCCCCCCCCCTCCCCCTCCCCCCCCCCTCCCCCCTCCCCCCCCTCCCCCCCCTCTCCCCTCCCCCCCTCCCCCCCCCCTCCCCCCTCCCCCCCCTCCCCCTCCCCCCACCCCCCCCCTCCCCCCCCCTCCCCCCCCTCCCCCCTCCCCCCCTCCCCCCACCCCCCTCCCCCCTCCCCTCTCCCCCCCTCCCCCCCCCCTCTCCCCCCCTCCCCTCCCCCCCCTCCCCCCCCCCTCTCCCCCCCCCCTCCCCCCCCTCCCCCCCCCCTCCCCACTCCCCCCCCCTCCCCCCTCTCCCCCCCCTCCCCCCCTCCCCCCCCCCTCTCCTCCCCCCCCCCTCCCCTCCCCCCTCCTCTCCCCCCCCCCTCCCCCCCTCTCCCCCTCCCCCTCTCCCCCCCTCCCCCTCTCCTCCCCTCCCCCCCCTCCCTCCCCCCCCTCCCCCCCCTCCCCCCCCTCCCCCCCCCCTCTCCCCCCCCCCTCCCCCCCCTCCTCCCACCCCCTCTCTCTCCCCCCCTCCCCCCCCTCCTCCCTCCCCCCCCTCTCCCCCTCCCCCCCTCCCCCCTCCCCCCCCTCCCCCCTCCCCCCCCCCACCCTCCCCCTCCCCCCTCCCCCACCCCCCCCTCCCTCCCTCCCCCCCCTCCCCCCCCTCCCCCTCCCCTCCCCCCCCTCCCCCTCCCTCTCCCTCCCCCCCCCCTCCCCTCTCCCCCCTCCCCACTCCCCCCCCCCTCCCTCCCCCCCCCCTCCCCCCCCCCTCCCCCCCCCTCCCCCCCCTCCCCCCCCCCTCCCCCCTCTCTCTCCCCCCCCTCCCCCCCCCCTCCCCCCCCTCCCCCTCCCCTCCCCCCCCCTCCCCCCCCCTCCCCCCCCCTCCCCCTCCCCCCCCCCTCCCCCCCCTCTCCCCCCCCTCCCCTCCCTCCCCCTCCCCCCCTCCCCTCCCCCCTCCCCCCCCCCTCCCCTCCCCCCCCTCCCCCTCCCCCTCCCCCCTCCCCCCCCCCTCCCCCCCCCCTCCCCCTCCCTCCCCCCCCCCCACTCCTCTCCCCTCCCCTCCCCCCCCCCTCACCCCTCCCCCCCCCCTCTCCCCCCTCTCCCTCCCCCCCCCCTCCCCCCCCTCTCCCCCCCTCCCCCCCTCCCCTCCCCCCCCCCACCCCCCCTCCCCCCCTCTCCCCCCCCTCCCCTCCCCCTCCCCCCCCTCTCTCCCCCCCCCCTCCCCCCCCTCCCCCCCCTCCCCTCCCCCCCCCCTCCCCCCCCCCTCCCTCCCCCCCTCCCCCCTCCCCCTCCCCCCCCTCTCCCCCCCCCCTCTCTCTCCCCCCCCACCCCCCCCTCCCCCTCCCCCCCCTCCCCCCACCCTCCCCTCCCCCCTCCCCCCCCTCTCCCCCCTCTCCCCCCCCTCCCCCCCCTCCCCCCCTCCCCCTCCCCCCCCCCTCCCCCTCCCCCCCTCTCTCCCCCCCTCCCCCCCCTCCTCCCCCCCCCCTCCTCCCCCCCCTCCCCCCCCTCCCCCCCTCTCTCTCCCCCCCTCCCCCCCCCCTCCCCCTCCCTCCCCTCCCCCCCTCCCCCCCTCCCCCCCCTCCCCCCCCTCTCCCCCCCCTCCCCCCCTCACCCTCCCCCCCCCCTCCCCCCCCTCCCCCCCCTCCCCCTCCCTCCCCCTCCCCCCCCCCTCCTCCCCCCCCTCCCCCCCCCCCCCCCCCACCCCCTCCCTCTCCCCCCTCCCCTCTCCCCCCCCCCTCCCCCCCTCCCCCCCCCCTCCCCCCCCCCTCTCTCCCCCTCCCCCCCCCTCCCCCCTCCCCCCCTCCCCTCTCCCCTCCCCCCCCCCTCCCTCCCCTCCCCCCTCCCCCCCCCCTCCCCCCCCTCCCCCCCCCCTCCCCCCCCCCTCCCCCCCCTCTCCCCCTCCCCCCCCTCCCTCCCCCCTCTCCCCCTCTCCCCCCCCCCTCCCCCCCCTCCCCCTCCCCCCCTCTCCCCCCCCTCCCCCCCCCCTCTCTCTCCTCTCCCCCCCCTCCCCCCCCCCTCCCCCCCCCCTCTCACCCCCTCTCCCCCCCTCCCCCCCCTCCCCCCTCCCTCTCCCCCTCTCCCCCTCTCTCCCCCCCCCCTCCCCCCTCCCCCTCCCCCCCCTCCCCCCCTCCCCCTCCCCCCTCTCCCCCTCCCCCCCCTCCCCCCACTCCCCCCCCTCCCCTCTCTCCCCCCCCCCTCCCCTCTCCCCCCTCCCCCCCTCCCCTCTCTCTCCCCCCCCTCCCCCCCCTCCCCCCCCCACTCCCCCTCTTCTCCCCCTCCCCCCCCTCCCCCCCCCCTCCCCCCCCTCCCCCCTCCCCCCCCTCCCCCACCCCCCCCCTCCCTCCCCCCCCTCTCCCCCCCCTCCACCCCCTCCCCCTCCCCCCCTCCCCCCTCTCCCCCCCCCCTCCCCCCCTCCCCCCCCTCCCCCCCCTCCCCCCCCTCTCTCCCCCCTCTCCCCCCCCCCTCTCTCCCCCCTCTCTCTCCCCCTCCCCCCCCCCTCTCTCCCCCCCCTCCCCCCCCTCTCTCTCTCCCCCCCCCCCCCTCCCCCCCCCACTCCCCTCCCTCCCCCCCCCCTCCCCCCTCTCCCCCCCCTCCCTCCCCACTCCCCCCCCCCTCCCCCCCCTCCCCCCCCCCTCCCCTCCCCCCCCCCTCCCCCTCCCCCCCTCCCTCTCTCTCTCTCCCCTCTCCCCCCCCTCCTCTCCCCCCCCTCTCTCCCCCCCCCCTCCCCCCCCTCCCCTCTCCCCCCCCCCTCCCCCCCCCCTCCCCCCCCTCTCCCCCCCCTCCCCCCCCTCCCCCCACCCCTCTCCCCCCCCCCTCCCCCCTCCCCCTCCCCCCTCCCTCTCCCCTCACTCCCCCCCCTCCCCCTCTCCCCCCCCCCTCCCCCCCCTCCCCCCCCCCTCCCCCCTCCCCCCCCTCCCCCCCTCCCCCCCTCTCCCCCCCTCCCCCCCTCTCTCCCCCCCCTCCCCCTCCCCCCCTCTCCCCCCCTCTCCCCCCCCTCTCTCTCCCCCCCCCCTCCCCCCCTCTCCCCCCCCTCCCCCCCCTCTCCCCCTCCCCCCTCCCCCCCCTCCCCCCCCCCTCTCCCCCCCTCCCCCCCCCCCCCCCCCTCCCCCTCCCCCCCTCTCTCCTCCCCCCCTCTCTCCCCCCCCTCCCCTCCCCCCCCTCCCCCCCCCTCCCCCCCTCTCCCCCCCCCCTCCCCCCCCCCTCTCTCTCTCTCCCCCCCCCCTCTCCCCCCCCCCTCTCCCCCCCCTCTCCCTCCCCCCCTCTCCCCCCCCTCCCCCCCCTCTCTCCCCCCCCTCCCCCCTCCCCCCCCCCTCCCCCCCCCCTCCCCCCCCCCCCCCTCCCCCCCCTCCCCCCCCTCCCCCCTCCCCCTCTCTCCCCCCTCCCCCCCCCCTCACCCCTCCCCCCCCCTCCCCCCCACCCCCCCTCCCCCCCCTCCCCCCTCTCCCCCCCTCCTCTCTCCCCCCCCTCCCCCCCCTCCCCCCCCTCTCTCTCCCCCCCCCCTCCCCCCCCTCCCCCCCTCTCCCCCCCTCCACTCCCCCTCCCCCCCCCCTCCCCCCCTCTCTCTCTCCCCCCCTCCCCCTCACCCCCTCTCTCCCCCCCTCCCCCCCTCTCCCCCCCTCCCCCCCCTCCCCCCCCTCCCCCCCCTCCCCCCCCACCCCCCCCTCTCCCCCCCCTCTCCCCTCCCCCCCCCTCCCCCTCCCCCCTCTCCCCTCCCCCCCCCCTCTCCCCCCCCCCTCCCCCCCCCCTCTCTCCCCCCCTCCCCCCCTCTCCCCCCCCTCCCCTCCCTCCCCCCCCCCTCCCCCCCCTCTCTCCCCCCTCTCTCTCCTCTCCCCCCCCCCCACCCCCCCTCCCCCCCCCTCTCCCCCCCCCCTCCCCCCCCACCCTCCCCCCCTCACCCCCCCCTCTCTCCCCCCCCTCTCCCCCCCCTCTCTCTCCCCCTCCCCCCCTCCCCCCCCCCTCTCCCACCCCCCCTCCCTCTCTCTCCCCCCCCTCCTCTCTCTCTCCCCCCCCCCTCCCCCCCTCCCCCCCCCCTCTCCCCCCCCTCTCCCCCCTCCCCCCCCTCTCCCCTCTCTCCCCCCCTCCCCCCCCACCCCCCCCCCTCTCCCCCCCCCCTCTCTCTCCCCCCCCCCTCCCCCCCCTCTCCCCCCCCTCCCCTCACTCTCTCTCTCCCCCCCCTCCCCCCCCCCTCCCCCCCCCCTCCCCCCCCCCTCTCACCCCCCCCTCCCCTCTCCCCCCCCCCTCCCCCCCCTCCCCCCCCTCCCCCCCTCCCCTCCCCCCCCTCCCCCCCCCTCCCCCCCTCCCTCCCCCCCCTCTCTCCCCCCCTCTCTCTCCCCCCCCTCTCCCCCCTCTCCCCCCCCCTCTCCCCCCCCCCTCTCCCCCTCTCCCCCCCCCCTCTCCCCCCCCTCCCCCCCCCCTCCCCCCCCCCTCTCTCTCTCCCCCCCCCCTCTCCCCCCCTCTCCCCCCCCCCTCCCCCCCCTCTCCCCCCCACCTCTCCCCCCTCACCCCCTCCCTCCCCCCCCTCCCCCCCCCTCCCCCCCCCCTCCCCCCCCTCTCCCCCCCCCCTCTCCCCCCCTCCCCCCCCTCCTCTCTCCTCTCCCCCCCCCCTCCCCCTCCCCCCCTCTCCCCCCCCTCTCTCCCCCCCTCCCCCCTCCCCCCCCCCTCCCCCCCCCCTCCTCTCACCCCCCCTCCCCCCTCCCCCCCCCCTCTCTCTCCCCCCCCTCCCCCCCCTCCCCCCCCTCCTCCCCCCCCTCCTCCCCCCCCTCCCCCCTCCCCCCTCCCTCCCCCCCCTCCCCCTCCCCCCCCCTCTCCCCCTCTCCCCCCCCTCCCCCTCCCCCCCCCTCTCTCCCCTCTCCCCCCCCTCCCCCCCTCCCCCCCTCCCCTCCCCCCCCCCTCTCCCCCCTCCCCCCCCCCTCCCCCCTCCCCCCCCTCCCCCTCCCCCCCTCCCCCCCCCCTCCCCCCCTCCCCCCCCCCTCCCCCCCCCCTCCCCCCCCCCTCCCCCCCCTCTCCTCCCCCTCCCCCCCCTCCCCCCCCTCTCTCTCCTCCCCCCTCCCTCACCCCCCTCCCCCCCCTCCCCTCTCCCCCCCCCCTCCCCCTCTCTCCCCCCCCCCTCTCCCCTCCCCCCCTCCCCCCCCCCTCCCCTCCCCCCCCCCTCTCCCCTCCCCCCCCCCTCCCCCCCCTCTCCCCCCCCCCTCCCCCCCCTCCCCCCCCCCTCCCCCCTCTCTCTCTCCCCCCCTCCCCCCCACCCCCCCTCCCCTCCCCCTCACTCCCCCTCCCCCCCCTCCCCCTCCCCCCCCCCTCCCTCCCCCCCTCTCCCCCCTCCTCCCCCCCTCCCCCCCCTCCCTCTCCCCCTCCCTCTCTCCCCCCCTCCCCCCCCCCTCCCCCCCCTCCCCCCCCCTCCCCCCCCTCCCCCCCCCCTCCCCCCCTCTCTCCCCCCCCTCCCCCCCCCCTCCCCCCCCTCCCCCCCCCCTCCCCCTCCCCCCCCTCCCCCCCCCCTCCCCCCCCCCTCCCCCCTCCCCCCCCCCTCCCCCCCTCCCCCCCCCCTCCCCCCCCTCCCCCCCCTCCCCCCCCTCCCCCCCCCCTCCCCCCCCCCTCCCCCCCCCCTCTCTCTCTCCCTCCCCCTCCCTCCCCCCTCTCCCCCCCCCCTCTCCCCCCCCCCTCCCCCCCCTCCCCCCTCCCCTCTCCCCTCCCCCCCCCCTCCCCCCCCCCTCCCCCTCCCCTCTCCCCCCCCTCTCCCCCCCCCCTCTCCCCCCCCCTCCCCCCCCTCCCCCCCCCCTCCCCCCCCTCTCCCCCTCTCCCCCCCCCCTCTCTCCCCCCCCTCTCTCCCCCCCCCCTCCCCTCCCCTCCCCCCCCCCTCTCTCTCACCCCCCCCCCCCCTCCCCCCCCTCCCTCCCCCCCTCTCTCCCCCCCCTCTCCCCCCCCTCCCCCTCCTCTCCCCCCCCTCCCCCCCCTCTCTCTCTCTCCCCCCCCCCTCCCCCCCCTCCCCCCTCCCCTCCCCCCCCTCCCCCCCCTCTCCCCCCTCCCCCCCCTCTCTCCTCTCCCCCTCCCCCCCCCTCCCCCCCCTCTCCCCCCCCTCCTCCCCCCCTCCCCCCCCTCCTCCCCCCCCCCTCCCCCCCCCCTCCCCCCCCTCCCCCCCTCCCCCCCCTCTCCTCCTCCCCCCCCCCTCCCCCCCCCTCCTCCCCCCCCCCTCTCCCCCCCCTCCCCCCCCCCTCCCCTCCCCCCTCTCCCCCCTCCCCCCCCTCTCCCCCCTCTCCCCCCTCCCCCCCCTCTCTCTCCTCCCCCTCTCCCCCCCCCCTCTCCCCCCCTCCCCCCCCTCCCCCCCCTCCCCCCCCCCTCCCCTCCCCCCCCCCTCTCCCCCCCCCTCCCCCCACCCCCCCCCCTCCCCCCTCTCCCCCCCCCCTCCCCCCCCTCTCTCCCCCCCTCCCCCCCCCCTCCCCCCCCCCTCCTCCCCCCTCCCCCCCCCCTCCCCCCCCTCCCTCTCTCCCCTCTCTCTCCCCTCCCCCCCCCCTCTCCCCCCTCTCCCCCTCCCCTCCCCCCCCTCTCCCCCCCCTCCCCCCCCCCTCCCCCCCCCCTCCCTCCCCCCCCTCCCCCCCCTCTCCCCCCCCCCTCCCCCCCCCCTCCCCCCCTCCCCCCCCTCCCCCCCTCCCCCCCCTCCCCCCCCCCTCCCCTCCCCCCCCTCCCCCCCCTCTCCCCCTCTCTCTCTCCCCCTCCCCCCCCCCTCCCCCCCCCCTCCCCCCCCCCTCTCCCCCCCCTCTCTCCCCCTCCCCCCCCCCTCCCCCTCTCTCCCCCCCCCCTCCCCCCCCTCCCCCCCCTCCCCCCCTCTCTCCCCTCCCCCTCCCCCCCCTCCCCCCCCCCTCCCCCCTCCCCCCCCCCTCTCCCCCCCTCTCCCCCCCCTCCCCCCCCCCTCCCCCCTCCCCCCCCCCTCCCCCCCCCCCCCTCTCCCCCCCCTCCCCCCCCTCCCCCCCCCCTCTCCCCCCCCTCCCCCTCCCCCCTCTCCCCCCCCTCCCCCCTCTCTCTCTCTCTCCCTCTCCCCCTCCTCCCCCCTCTCTCCCCCCCCTCCCCCCCCTCCCCCCCCTCCCCCCTCTCCCCCCCCCCTCCCCCCCTCTCCCCCTCTCCCCCCCCCCTCCCCTCCCCCCCCCCTCCCCCCTCCCCCCCCCCACCCCCCTCCCCCCCCCCACCCCCCCTCTCCCCCCCCCCTCCCCCCCCTCCCCCCCCCCTCCCCCCCCCCTCCCCCCCCTCCCCCCCCTCCCCCCCCTCTCTCCCCCCCCCTCCCCCCCTCTCCCCCCTCCCCCCCCCCTCCCCCCCTCTCCCCCCCCTCCCCCTCTCTCTCTCTCCCCCCCCTCCCCCCCCCCTCCCCCCTCCCCCCCCCCTCCCCCCCCTCTCCCCCTCCCCCCCCCCTCCCCCCCCCCTCTCCCCCCCTCCCCCCCCCCTCCCCTCCTCCCTCCCCTCTCTCCCCCCCCCCTCCCCCCCTCCCCCCCCCTCCCCCCCCTCCCCCCCTCCTCCCCTCCCCCCCCTCTCCCCCCCCCCTCCCCCCTCCCCTCCTCCCCCCCCTCTCTCCCCCCCTCCCCCCCCCTCTCTCCCCCTCCCCCCCCCCTCCCCCCCCTCCCCCCCCCCTCCCCCCCCCCTCTCTCTCCCCCCCCTCCCCCTCCCCCTCCCCCCCCCTCCCCCCCTCCCCCCCCCCTCTCCCCCCCTCCCCCCCTCCCCCCCTCCCTCCCCCCCCTCCCCCCCCTCCCCCCCCCCTCCTCTCCCCCCCTCCCCCCCCTCTCCCCCCCCCCTCCCCCCTCTCCCCCCCCTCCCCCCCCTCTCCCCCCCTCCCCCTCCCCCCCCCCTCTCCCCTCCCCCCCCTCCCCCCCCTCCCCCCCTCCCCTCTCCCCCCCCTCTCCCCCCCCTCCCCCCTCCTCCCCCCCCCCTCCTCCCTCTCCCCCCCCTCCCCCCCTCTCCCCCTCCCCCCCTCTCTCTCCCCCCCCCCTCCCCCCCCTCCCCCCTCCCCTCTCCCCCCCTCCCCCCCCTCCCCCCTCCCTCTCCCCCCCCCCTCCCCCCCCCCTCCCCCCCCCCTCCCCCCCTCTCTCCCCCCCCTCCCCCCTCCCCCTCCCCCCCTCCCCCCCCTCTCCCCCCCCTCTCCCTCCCCCCCCTCTCTCTCTCCCCCCCCCCTCCCCCCCTCCCCCTCCCCCCCCCCTCTCCCCCCCCCCTCTCCCCCCCCTCCCCCTCTCCCCCCTCCCCCCCCCCTCTCCCCCCCTCCCCCTCTCCCCCCCCCCTCCCCCCCTCCCCCCCCCCCCTCTCCTCTCTCCCCCCCCCCTCCCCCCCCCTCTCCCCTCCCCCCCCCCTCCCCCCTCCCCCCCTCCCCCCCCTCTCCCCCTCCCTCCCCCCCCCCTCCCCCCCCTCCCCCCCCTCTCCCCCTCCCCCCCCCCTCTCTCCCTCCCCCCCCTCCCCCCCCCTCCTCTCCCCCCTCCCCTCCCCCCCCCCTCCCCTCCCCCCCCTCCCCCCCTCTCCCCCCCCCCTCCCCCCCCTCCCCCTCTCTCCCCTCCCCCCTCCCCTCTCTCTCCCCCCCCTCCCCCCCCTCCCCCCCTCTCCCTCCCCCCCCTCTCTCTCCCCCCCCCCTCCCCCCCCCCTCCCCCCCCCCTCTCCCCCCCCCTCCTCTCCCCCCCCCCTCTCCCCTCCCCCCCTCTCCCCCCTCTCCCCCCCCTCCCTCTCCCCCTCCTCCCCCCCTCTCCCCCCCCCCTCCCCCCTCCCCCCTCCCCCCCCTCCCCCCCTCTCCCCCCCCCCTCCCCCTCTCCCCCCCCTCCCCTCCCCCCTCCCCCCCCCCTCCCCCCCCCTCTCCCTCCCCCCCTCTCCCCCCTCTCCCCTCTCTCCCCCCTCCCCCCCCTCCCCCTCCCCCCCCTCCCCCTCTCCCTCCCCCCCTCCCCCCCTCCCCCTCCCCTCCCCCCCCTCTCTCCCCCCCCCCTCCCCCCCCTCCCCCCCCTCCCCTCCCCCCCCCCTCCCCCCCCTCTCCCCTCCCCCCCCTCTCCCCCCCTCCCCCCCCTCCCCCCCCTCCCCCTCCCCCCCCCCTCCCCCCCCCCTCTCTCTCCCCCCCTCCCCCCCTCCCCCCTCTCCCCCCTCCCCTCCCCCCCTCCCCCCCCTCCCCCCCCCCTCCCCCCCTCCCCCCCCCTCTCCCCCTCCCCCTCCTCCCCCCCTCCCCCCCCCCTCCCCTCCCCCTCTCCCCCCCCCCTCCCCTCCCCCCCTCTCCCCCCCCTCCCCCCCCCCTCCCCCCCCCCTCCCCCCCCCCTCCCCCCCCCCTCCCCCCTCTCTCTCCCTCCCCCCCCCCTCTCCCCCCCTCTCCCCTCCTCCCCCCCCTCTCCCCCCTCCCCCCCCTCTCCCCCCCCCCTCCCCCTCCCCCCTCCCCCCCTCCCCCCCTCCCCCCCCCCTCTCCCCCCCCCCTCTCCCTCCCCCCCCTCTCTCTCTCCCCCCCCTCCCCCCCTCCCCCTCCCCCCTCTCCCTCCCCTCCCCCCCTCCCCCCCCTCCCCCCCTCCCCCCTCCCCCCCCTCTCCCCTCCCCCCCCTCCCCCCCCCCTCCCCCCTCCCCCTCCCCCCCCCCTCCCCCCCCCCTCCCCTCCCCCCCTCCCCTCCCCCCCCCCTCCCCCTCCCCCCCCCCTCCCCCCCTCTCCCCCCCCTCCCCCCCCTCCCCCCCCCCTCCCCTCCCCCCCCCCTCCCCCCTCTCCCCCTCCCCCCCCTCCCCCTCTCTCCCCTCCCCCCTCCCCCCCCCTCTCCCCCCCCCCTCTCCCCCCCCTCCCCCTCCCCCCCTCTCCCCCCCCTCCCCCCCCTCCCCCCCCTCCCCCCTCCCCCCCCCTCTCCCCCCCTCCCCCTCCCCCCCCCCTCCCCCCCCTCCCCCCCCCCTCCCCCTCCCCCCCCCCTCCCCCCCCCTCCTCCCCCCCCCCTCTCCCCCCCCCCTCCCCCTCTCTCCCCCCCTCCCTCTCCCCCCTCCCCCCCCTCCCCCCCCCCTCCCCCCCCCCTCTCCCCCTCCCCCCCTCCCCCCTCCCCTCTCTCTCCCCCCCCCCTCCCCCCCCCCTCCCCCCCCTCCCTCCCTCCCCCCCCCCTCCCCCCCCTCTCCTCCCCCCCCCCTCCCCCCCCTCTCCCCCCCCCCTCCCCCCCCCCTCCCCCCCCCCTCCCCCCCCTCCCCCCCCCCTCCCCCCCCTCCCCCCCTCCCTCCCTCCCCCCCTCCCCCCCTCCCCCCCTCCCCCCCTCCCCCCCCCCTCTCCCCCCCCCCTCCCCTCCCTCCCCCCCCTCCCCCCCCCCTCCCCCCTCCCCCCCCTCTCCCTCCCCCCCCTCCCCCCTCCCCCCCTCCCTCCCCTCCCCCCCCCCTCCCTCCCCCCCCTCCCCCCCCCCTCTCCCCCCCCTCCCCCCCCTCCCCCCCCCCTCCCCCCCCTCTCCTCCTCCTCCCCCTCCCCCCTCCCCCCTCCCCCCCCTCCCCCCCCCCTCCCCCCCCCCTCTCCCCCCCCCCTCCCCCTCCCCCCCCCCTCCCCTCCCCCCTCCCCCCCCCCTCCCTCCCCCCCCTCCCCTCCCCCCCTCCCCCCCCCCTCCCCCCCCC
This sequence comes from Pseudopleuronectes americanus, assembly GCA_038501795.1. NCBI lineage: Eukaryota > Metazoa > Chordata > Actinopteri > Pleuronectiformes > Pleuronectidae > Pseudopleuronectes > Pseudopleuronectes americanus. The sequence goes on from JBAMIH010000261.1 coordinate 27,362, forward strand.
CTCCCCCCCCCCTCCCCCTCTCCCTCCCCCCCTCCCCCCCCTCTCCCCTCCCCCCCCCCTCCCCCCTCCCCCTCCCCCCCCCCTCCCCCCCCCCTCCCCCCTCCCCCTCCCCCCCCTCTCTCTCCCCCTCCCCCCCCTCCCCCCTCCCCCCCCTCCCCCCCCTCCCCCCTCCCCTCCCCCCCCTCCCCCCTCCTCCCCCCTCCCCCCCTCCCCCTCCCCCCCTCCCCCTCCCCCCCCTCCCTCCCCCCTCCCCCCCCTCCCTCTCCCCTCTCCTCCCCCTCCCCCCCCCCTCCCCCCCCCCTCCCCCCCTCTCCCCTCTCCCCCCCTCCCCCCCCCCTCCCCCCCCCCTCCCCCCCCCCTCCCCCCCCTCCCCCCCCTCTCCCCCCCCCCTCTCTCTCCCCTCCCCCCCCCCTCCCCCCCTCCCCCCCTCCCTCCTCTCCCCCTCCTCCCCCCCTCCCTCCCCCCCCTCTCCCCCCCCTCCCCCCCCCACTCCCCTCCCCCTCCCCCCCCTCCCCCCTCCCCCCTCTCTCTCCCCTCCCCTCCCCCCTCCCTCTCCCCCCCTCCCCCTCCCCCCTCCCCCCCTCCCCTCCCCCCTCCTCCCCCCCTCTCCCCTCCCCCCCCTCCCCCCCCTCCCCCCCCCCTCTCCTCTCCCCCCCCCCTCCCCCCCCCCTCCCCCCCTCCCCCCCCTCCCTCCCCTCTCCCCTCCCCCCCTCCCCCCCTCCCCCTCCCCCCCCCCTCCCCCCTCCCCCCCCTCCCTCCCCCCCTCCCCCCCTCTCCCCCTCCCCTCCCCCCCTCTCCCCCCCCTCTCCCCCCCCCCCCCCTCCCCCCCCTCCCCCTCCCCCCCCCCTCCCCCCCCCCTCTCCCTCCCCCCCTCCCCCCCCTCCCCCCCCTCCCCCCCCTCCCCCCCTCCCCCCTCCCCCCTCCCCCCCTCCTCCCCCCCCTCTCTCTCCCCCCCCCCTCCCCTCTCCCCTCCCCCCCCTCCCTCTCCCCCCCCCCTCCTCCCCTCCCCCCCTCCCCCCCTCCCCCCCCCCTCCCCCCCTCCCCTCCCCCCCCTCCCCCCCCCCTCCCCCCTCCCCCCCCTCCCCTCTCCCCCTCTCCCCTCCCCTCCCCCCCCCTCCCCCCCCCCTCCCCCCCCCCTCCCCCCCCTCCCCCCCCTCCCCTCCCCCTCCCCCCCCTCCCTCCCCCCCCTCCTCCCCCCTCCCCCCCCCCTCTCCCCCTCCCCCCCCCCTCCCCTCTCCCCCCCCCCTCCCCCCCCTCCCCCCCCCCTCCCCCCCCTCCCCCCTCTCCCCCCCCCCTCCCCTCCCCCTCTCCCCCTCCCCCTCCCCCCCCTCCCCCCCCTCCCCCCCTCCCCTCCCCCCTCCCCCCCCCCTCTCCTCCCCCCCCTCCCCCCCCTCCCCCCCCTCCCCCCCTCCCCCCCCCCTCCCCCCCCTCTCCCCCTCCCCCCCTCCCCCCTCCCCCCCCCCTCTCCCCCCCCTCCCCCCCTCCCCCCCTCCCTCCCCCCTCCCCCCCTCTCCCCCCCCTCCCCCCCCCCTCCCCTCCCTCCCCCCCCTCCCCCTCCCTCCCCCCCCTCCCCCCTCCCCCCCCTCCTCTCCCCTCCTCCCCTCTCCTCCCCTCTCCCCCCCTCCCCCTCCCCCCCCCCTCCCCCCCCTCCCCCCCTCCCCCTCCCCCCTCCTCCCCCCCCTCTCCCCCCCCTCCTCCCCCCCCCCTCCCTCCCCTCCCCCCCCCCTCCCCTCCCCCCCCTCCCCCTCCCCCCCCCCTCCCCCTCTCCCCCCTCTCCCCCCCCCCTCCCCCCCCTCCCCCCCCTCCCCCCCTCCCCCCCCCCTCCCCCCCCCCTCCCCCCTCCCCCCCTCCCTCCCCCCCCCCTCCCTCTCCCCCTCCCCCCCCCTCCCCCTCTCCCTCCCCTCCCCCCCCCCTCCCCCCTCCCCCTCCCCCCCTCCCCTCCCCCCCCCCTCTCTCTCCCCCCCCCCTCCCCCTCCCCCCCCCCTCCCCCCTCCCCCTCCCCCCCCCCTCTCCCCCCTCTCCCCCTCCCCCCCCCCTCCCCCCCTCCCCCCCTCCCCTCCCCCCCCTCCCCCCCTCCCCCCCCCCTCCCCCCCCTCCCCCTCCCCCCCCTCCTCCCCCCCTCCCCCCCCCCTCTCCCCCCCCTCCCCCCCCCCTCCCCCCCTCCCCTCCCCCCCCTCCCCCCCCCCTCTCCCCCTCCCCCCCCCCTCCCCCCCCTCCCCCCCCCCTCCCCCCCCCCTCCCTCTCCCCCCCTCCCCCCCCCTCCCCCCTCCCCCCCTCCCCCCCCTCCCCCCCCCCTCTCCCCCCCTCCCCCCCCTCTCCCCCCCCTCCCCCCCCTCTCCTCCCCCCCCCTCCCCTCTCCCCCCCCTCCCCCCTCCCCCCCCCCTCCCCTCCTCCCCCCCCCCTCCCCCTCCCCCCCTCCCCCCCCTCCCTCCCCCCCCCCTCCCCCCTCCTCCCCCCCTCCCCCCCCCCTCCCTCCCCCCCCTCTCCTCCCCTCCCCCCCCTCCCCCCCTCCCCCCCCTCTCCCCCCCTCCCCCCCCTCCCCCCCCCCTCCCCCCCCCCTCCCCCCTCCCCCCCCCCTCCCCCCTCCCCCCCCCCTCCCCCCCTCCCCCTCCCCTCCCCTCCCCCTCCCCCCCTCCCCTCCCCCTCCCCCCCCCCTCCCCCCCTCCCCCCTCCCTCCCCCCCCTCCCCCCTCCCTCCCCCCCCCCTCCCCCCTCCCCCCCCCCTCCCCCTCCCCTCCCCCCCCTCTCCCCCCCCCCTCCCCTCCCCCCCCTCCCCCCTCTCCCCCCCCCTCCTCTCCCCCCCTCCCCCCTCCCCTCCCCCCCCTCCCCCCTCCCCCCCCCCTCCCCCCCCTCCCCCCCCCCTCCCCCCCCCCTCCCCCCCCCCTCCCCTCCCCCCTCCCCCCCTCCCCCCTCTCTCTCCCCTCCCCCCTCCCCCCCCCCTCCCCCTCTCCCCTCCCCCCCTCCCCCCCTCCCCCCCTCCCCCTCCCTCCCCCCCTCCCCCCCCTCCCCCCTCCCCCCCCTCCCCCCCCTCCCTCTCCCCCCCTCCTCCCCCTCCCCCCCCCCTCCCCCTCCCCTCCCCCCTCCCCCCCTCCCCTCCCCCCCCCCTCTCTCTCCCCCCCCCCTCCCCCTCCCCCCTCTCCTCCCCCCTCCCCCTCCCTCCCCCCCTCCCCCCCCCCTCCTCCCCCCCTCCCTCCCCCTCCCCCCCTCCCCCCTCCCTCCTCTCCCCCCCCCCTCCCCCTCTCCCCCCCCCCTCCCCCCTCCCCCCTCCCCCCCCTCCCCCTCCCCTCTCCCTCCCCCCCTCCCCCCCCTCCCCCCCCTCTCCCCCCTCCCCCCCCTCCCCCCCCTCCTCCCCCCCCCCCCTCTCCCCCCTCCCCCTCCCCCCCCTCCCCCTCCCCCCCCTCCCCCCTCTCCCCCCCCTCCCCCCTCCCTCCCCCCTCCCCTCCCCCTCTCCCCCTCTCCCCCTCCCCCCCTCCCCCCCCCCTCCTCCCCCCCCTCTCCCCCCCCTCCCCCCCCCCTCCCCCCCCTCCCCCCTCCCCCCCCTCCCCCCCCTCCTCTCCCCCCCCTCCCCCTCCCCCCCCTCCCCTCCCCCCCCTCCCCCCCCCCTCCCTCCCCCCCCCCTCCCCCCCCCCTCCCCCTCCCCCCCCCCTCTCCCTCCCCCCCTCCCCTCCCCCCCCTCCCCCCCCCCTCCCTCCCCCTCCCCCCCCCCTCCCCCCTCCCCCTCCCCCCCTCCCTCCCCCCCCTCTCCCCTCCCTCCCTCCCCCCCCTCCCCCCCCCCTCTCCCCCCTCCCTCCCCCCCCCTCCCCCTCTCCCTCCCCCCCCTCCCCCCCCTCTCCCCCCCCTCCCCTCCCCCCCTCCCCCCTCCCCCCCCCCTCTCCCCCTCCCCCTCCCCCCCCTCCCCCTCCCCCCCCTCCCCCCCCCCTCCCCCCTCCTCCCCCCCCCCTCCCCCCCTCCCCCCCCTCCCCCCTCCCCCCTCCCCCCCCTCCCTCTCCCCTCCCCCCTCCCCCCCCCTCCCCCTCTCCCCCCCCCTCCCCTCCCCCCCCCCTCCCTCCCCCCTCTCCCCCCTCCCCCCTCCCCCCCCCCCCCTCCCCTCCTCCCCCCCCCTCCCCCCCCTCTCTCTCCCCTCCCTCTCCCCCCCCCCTCCCCCCCTCTCCCCCCCCTCCCTCCCCCCTCCCCCCACTCCCCTCTCCCCCCCACCCCTCCCCCCTCCCCCCCCCCTCTCCCCCTCTCCCCCCCCCCTCCCCCCCCTCCCCCCCTCCCCCCCCCTCCTCCCCCCCCCCTCCCCCCCCCCTCCCCCCCTCCCCCCCCCCTCCCCCCTCCCCCCCTCCCTCTCCCCCCCCCCTCCCCCCCCCCTCCCCCCCCTCCCCCCCTCCCCCCCCCCTCCCCCCCTCCTCCCACCCCCCCCCCCTCCCCCCCTCCCCTCCCCCCTCCCCTCCCCCCCCCCTCTCCCCCCCTCCCCCCCCTCCCCTCCCCCCCCTCTCCCCCCCCTCCCCCCCCTCCCCCCCCCCTCCTCCCCCCCCCCTCTCTCTCTCTCCCCCCCCTCCCCCCCTCCCCCCCTCTCCCCCCCCTCCCCCTCTCCCCCTCCCCCCCTCCCCCCCCCCTCCTCCCCCCCTCCCCCCCCTCCCCCCCCTCCCCCCTCCCCTCCCCCCCCCCTCCCCCCCCTCCCACCTCCCCTCCCCCCCCCCTCCCCCCCTCTCCCTCCCCCCCTCCTCCCCCCCCCCTCTCCCCCTCCCCCCCCCCTCCCCCTCCCCCCCCTCTCCCCCCCCCCTCCCCCCCCTCCCCCTCCCCCCCCCCTCCCCCTCTCCCCCCTCCCCCCCCCTCCCCCCCCCCTCTCTCTCCCCCCCCTCCCCCCCCTCTCCCCCCCCCCTCCCCCCCCTCCCCCCCCCCTCTCCCCCCTCCCCCCCCCCTCCCCCCTCCCTCCCCCCCCCCTCCCCCCCCCCTCTCCCCCCCCCCTCCTCCCCCCCACCCCTCTCCCCCTCCCCCCCTCCCCCCCCCCTCCCCCCTCCCCCCCCCCTCCCCCCCCCCTCCCCCCCCTCTCCCCCCCCCTCCCCCCCCTCTCCCCCCCTCCCCCCCTCCCCCTCCCCCCCCCTCCCCCCCCCCTCTCTCTCCTCCCCCCTCACTCCCCCCCTCCCCTCCCTCCCCCCCCTCTCCCCCCCCTCCCCCCCCCCTCCCCCCCCTCCCCCCCTCTCCCCCCTCCCCCCCCTCCCCTCCCCCCCCCCTCTCCCCCCCTCTCCCCCCCCCTCCCCCCCTCCCCCCCCTCCCCCCCCCTCCCCCCCCTCTCCCCCCCCCCTCCCCCCCCTCCCCCCCCCCTCTCCCCCCCTCCCCCCCCTCCCCCCCCCACCCCCCCCTCCCCCTCTCCCCCCCTCCCCCCCCCCTCCCCCCCCTCCCCCTCCCCTCCTCTCCCCCTCCCCCCCCTCCCCCCCCTCTCCCCCCCTCCCCCCCCTCACCCCCCCCTCCCCTCCCCCCCCCTCCCCCCCCCTCCCCCCCCCCTCCCCCCCTCCCCCCTCCCCTCCCCCCCCTCCCCCCCCTCTCCCCTCCCCCCCCCTCCCCCCCCTCCCCCCTCCCCCCCCCCTCCCCCTCCCCCCCCCCTCCCCCCCCTCCCCCTCCCCCCCCTCCCCCCCCCCTCCTCCCTCTCTCTCCCCCCCCCCTCTCCCCCCCTCCCCCCCCCCTCCCCCCCCCCTCCCCCTCCTCCCCCCCCTCCCCCCCTCCCCTCCCCCCCCTCCCCCCCCCCCCCTCCCACTCCCCCCCCCCTCCCCCTCCTCCTCCCCCCCCTCCCACTCCCCCCCCTCTCCCCCCCCCCTCCCCCCCCTCTCTCCTCTCTCCCCCCCCTCCCCCTCTCCCCCTCCCCCCTCCCCCCCCCCTCCCCCCCCTCCCCCCCTCCCCCCCCTCTCCCCCTCCCCCCCCCCTCCTCCCCCCTCCTCCCCCTCCCCCCCCTCTCTCTCCCCTCCCCCCCCTCTCCCCCCCCCCTCCCCCCCCCCTCCCCCCCTCTCCCCTCCCCCTCCCCCCCTCCTCCCCCCCCCCTCCCCCCCTCTCCCTCCCCCTCCCCCCCTCCCTCTCCCCCTCCCCCCCCTCTCCCTCTCCCCCCCCTCCCTCCCCCCCTCTCCCCCCCTCCCCCCCCCCTCCCCCCCCTCCCCCCCTCTCTCCCCCCCCCCTCCCCTCCCCCCCCTCCCCCCCCTCCCCCCCCTCCCCTCCCCCCCCCTCCCCCCCCCCTCTCTCTCCCTCTCCTCCCCCCCCCCTCCCCCCCCCCTCCCCCCCCCCTCCCCCTCCCCCCTCCCCCCCCTCCCCCCTCTCCCCCCTCCCCCCTCCCCCCCCCCTCCCCCTCCCCCCCCTCTCCCTCCCCCCCCCCTCCCCCCCCCCTCCCCCCCTCCTCTCCCCCCCCCCTCTCTCCCCTCCCCCCCCTCTCTCTCCCCCCCCCCTCCTCTCCCCCCCTCCCTCTCCCCCCTCCCCCCCCTCCCCCCCCCTCTCCCCCCCCTCCCCCCCTCCCCCCCCTCTCTCTCTCCCCCCCCCCTCCCCCCCCTCCCCCCCTCTCTCCCCCACCCCCCCCTCCCCCCCCCCTCCCCCCCTCCCCCCCCCCTCCCCCTCTCCCCCCCCTCCTCCCCCTCCCCCCCCCCTCCCCCCCTCCCCTCTCCCCCCCCTCCCCCCCTCTCTCTCTCCCCCTCCCTCTCCCCCCTCCCCCCCCCCTCTCCTCCCCCCCCCCTCCCCCCCCTCTCCCCCCCCCCACCTCTCCCCCCCTCCCCTCCCCCTCCCCCCCCCCTCCCCCCCCTCTCCCCCCCCTCCTCCCCTCTCCTCCCCCCCCCCTCCCCCCTCCCCCTCCCCCCCCCCTCCCCCTCTCCCCCCCCTCCCCCCCCCCTCCCCCCCCTCTCCCCCCCCTCACCCCCCCCCCTCCCCCTCCCCCCCCTCCCCCCCTCCCTCTCTCTCCCCCCCCTCCCCCCCTCCCCCCCCTCTCCCCCCCCTCCCCTCTCCCCCCTCTCTCTCTCCCCCCCCTCCCCTCCCCCTCCCCCCCTCCCCCCCCCCTCCTCCCCTCCCCCCCCTCCCCCCCCTCCCCCCCCCCCCCCTCCCCCCTCCCCCCCCTCCCCCCCCCCTCCCCCCTCCTCTCCCCCCCCTCCCCCCCCTCCCCTCCCCCCCCCTCCCCCCCCCCTCTCCCCTCCTCCCCCCCCCCTCTCCCCCCCCTCCCCCCTCCCCTCTCTCTCTCTCCCCCCTCCCCCCCCCCTCTCCCCCTCTCCCCCCCCCCTCTCCCCTCCCTCCCCCCCCCCTCCCCCCCCCCTCTCCCCCTCTCCTCCCCCCTCCCCCCCCTCCTCCCCCCCCCCCTCCCCCTCTCCCCCCCCCCTCCCTCCCCCCCCTCTCTCCCCCCCCTCCCCCCCCCCTCCCCCCCCCCTCTCCCCCCCCTCTCCCCCTCTCCCCCCCCCCTCTCCCCCCCCCCTCCCCCCCCTCTCTCCCTCACCCCCCCCCCTCCCCCCCCTCTCCCCCCCCTCTCCCCCCCCCCTCTCCCCCCTCCCCTCCCCCCCCCTCTCTCTCTCCCCCCCCTCCCCCCCCCCCATCTCCCCCCCCCCTCCCCCCCCTCCCCCCCTCCCCCCCCTCCCCCCCCTCTCCCCCCCCCCTCTCTCCCCCCCCCCTCCCCCTCTCTCCCCCCCTCCCCCCCCCTCCCCCCCCACCCCCCCTCTCCTCTCCCCCCCCTCTCCCCCCCCCCTCCCCTCCCCCCCTCTCTCCCCCCCCCCTCCCCCCCTCCTCTCTCTCCCCCCCCCTCTCCCCCCCCCTCTCACCCTCTCCCCCCCCTCCCCCTCCCCTCTCCCCCCCCTCTCTCCCCCCCCTCTCCCTCTCCCCCCCTCTCTCCCCCCCCCCTCTCTCTCTCCCCCCCTCCTCCCCTCCCCCCCCCCTCCCCCTCCCCCCCCTCCCCCCCCTCCTCCCCTCTCCCCCCCCCCTCCCCCCTCCCCCCCCTCCCCCCTCTCCCCCCCCCCTCTCTCCCCCCCCTCCCCTCCCCCCCCCCTCTCCCCTCTCCCCCCCCTCCCCCCCCCCTCCCCCCCCTCTCCCCCTCTCCCCCCCCCCTCTCCCCCCTCCCCCCCCCCTCTCCCCCCCCCCTCCCCCTCCCCCCCTCCCCCCCTCCCCCCTCCCCCCCCTCCCCCCCCCCTCTCCCCCCCTCCCCCCCTCCCCCCCTCTCCCCCCCCTCCCCCCCCTCCCCCCCTCTCCCCCCCCCCTCTCCCCCTCCCACCCCCCTCCCCCCCCTCTCTCTCCCCCCCCTCCCCCCCCTCCCCCCCCCCTCCCCCCCTCCCCCCCCCCTCCCCCCCCCCTCCCCCCCCTCCCCCCCCTCCCCCCCCCCTCCCCCTCCCCCCCTCCCCCCCGCTCTCCCCCCCCTCCCCCCCCTCCCCCCCCTCCCCCCCTCTCACCCTCCCCCCTCCCCCCCCACCCTCCCTCCCCCCCCCCTCCCCCCCCCCTCCCCCCCCCTCCCCCTCTCTCTCCCTCCCCCCCTCTCCCCCCTCCCCCCCCCCTCCCCCCCCCACTCCCCCCCCCTCCCCTCCCCCCCCTCCCCCCCCTCTCCCCCCCCCCTCCCCCTCTCCCCCCCCTCCCCCCCCCCCCCTCCCCCCCTCACCCCCCCCTCTCCCCCCCCACCCCTCCCCCCCCCCTCCCCCCCCCCTCCCCCCCCCCTCCCCCTCTCTCTCTCCCCCCCCTCCCCTCCCTCTCTCCCCCCCCCTCTCCCCCCCTCCCCCCCTCCCCCCCCTCCCTCTCCCCACTCCCCCCCCTCCCCTCCCCCCCCCCTCCCCCCCCCCTCCCCCCCCTCTCTCCCTCTCCCCCCCCCCTCCCCCTCTCCCCCCCCCCTCCCCCCCCTCCCCCCTCCCTCCCCCTCTCTCCCTCCCCCCCCCCTCTCCCCTCCCTCCCCCCCCCCTCTCTCCCCCCCCTCTCCCCCCCCTCTCTCCCCCCCCCCTCCCTCCCCCCCCACCTCCCCCCCCTCCCCCCTCTCCCCCCCCTCCCCTCCCCCTCTCTCTCCCCCCCCTCCCCTCCCCCCCCTCCCCCCCTCCCCCCCTCCCCTCCCCCCCCTCCCCTCTCCCCCTCCCCCCCCTCCCCCCCCCCCCCCCCCTCCCCCTCCCTCCCCCCCCTCCCTCCCCCCTCCTCCCCCCCCCCTCCCCCCTCCCCTCCCCCCCCTCCCCCCCCTCCCCCCCTCCCCCCCCTCCCCCCCTCTCCCTCCCCCCCCCCTCCCCCTCCCCCCCCCCTCTCCCCCCCTCCCCCCTCTCCCCCCCCTCCCCCCTCCCCCCCTCCCCCCCCTCCTCCCCCCCCCACCCCTCCCCCCCCCCTCCCCCCCTCCCCCCCCTCCCCCCCCTCTCCCCCCTCCCCTCTCCCTCCCCCTCTCCCTCTCTCTCCCCCCTCCCCCCCCCCTCCCCCCCTCTCCCCCCCCCCTCCCCCCCCTCCCCCTCCCCTCCCCCCCCTCTCCCCCCCCTCCCCCCCCTCTCCCCTCTCCTCCCCCTCCCCCCCTCCCCCCCTCTCTCCCCTCCTCCCCCCCTCCCCCCCCCCTCCCCCTCTCCTCTCCCCCCTCCCCCCCCCCTCCCCTCCCCCCCCCCTCCCCCCTCCCCCCCTCTCTCTCCCCCCCTCCCTCCCCCCCCTCTCCCCTCCCCCCTCCCCCCTCCCCCTCCCCCTCCCCCCCCTCCCCCCCCTCCCCTCCCCCCCCCCTCCCCCTCCCCTCCTCTCCCCTCCCCCCCCTCCCCCCCCTCCCTCTCCCCCCCCTCCCCCCCTCCCTCCCCCCCTCCCCCCCCCCTCCCCCCCTCTCCCCCTCTCCCTCCCCCCCTCCCCCCTCCCCCTCCCCCCCTCCCCCCCCCCTCCCCCACCCCCCCTCCCTCCCCCCCCCCTCCCCCCCCCCTCCCCCCCCTCCCCTCCCCCCCCCCTCCTCCCCCCCCCCTCCCCTCCCCCCCCCCTCCCCCCCCCCTCTCCCCTCTCTCTCCCCCCCCTCCCCCCCCCCTCCTCCCCCCTCCCCCACTCCCCCCCCCCTCCCCCCCTCTCCCCCCCTCCCCTCCCCCCCTCCCCCTCTCCCCCCCTCCCCCCCCTCCCCTCCCCCCCCCCTCCCCCTCCCCCCCCTCCCCCCCCCTCCCTCCCCCCCTCCCCCCCCTCCCCTCTCCCCCCCCCCTCCTCCCCCTCCCCTCCCCCCTCCCCCCCCTCCCTCCCCCCCCTCTCTCTCCCCCTCCCCCCCTCCCCCCCTCCCCCCCCCTCCCCCCTCCTCCCCCCCCCCTCCCCCCCCCCTCCCCCCCCCCTCTCCCCCTCCCCCCTCCTCCCCCCTCCCCCCCCTCCCCCCCTCCCCCTCTCCCCCCTCCCTCCCCCTCCCCCCCCCTCCCCCTCCCCCCCACCCCCCCCTCCCCTCCCCCCCCCCTCCCCCCCCTCCCCCCCCTCCTCCTCCCCCCCCCCTCCCCTCCCTCCCCCCTCCCCCTCCCCCCCTCCCCCTCCCCCCCCTCCCCCTCTCCCCACCCCCTCCCCCTCCCCCCCCCCCTCCTCACCCCTCCCCCCTCCCCCCCTCCCCCCTCCCCCCCCCCTCCCCCCTCCCCCCCTCCCCTCTCCCCCCCTCCCCCCCCCTCCCCCCCCTCCCCCTCTCCCCCCCCTCTCTCCCTCCCCCTCTCTCCCCCCCTCCCCCCCCCCTCCCCCCCTCCCTCCCCCCCCCCTCCCCCTCTCTCCCCCCCCTCCCCCCCTCCCCCCCCCCTCCCCCTCCCCCTCCCCCCCCCCTCCCCCCCCTCTCCCCCCCCTCCCCCCCTCTCCCTCCCCCCCCCCTCCCCCCCCCCTCCCCCCCCTCCCCTCTCTCTCCCCTCCCCCCCCCCTCCTCCCCTCCCTCCCCCCCTCCCCTCCTCTCCCCCCCTCCCCCCCCTCCCCTCTCCCCCCCTCCCCCCCCCCTCCCCCCCTCTCCCCCCTCTCCCCCCCCTCCCCCCCCCCTCCCCTCCCCCCCTCCCCCCCCCCTCCCCCCCCTCCCCTCCCTCTCCCCCTCTCTCTCCCCCCTCCCCCCCCCCTCCCCCCCCTCCCTCTCCCCTCCCTCACCCTCCCCCTCCCCCCCCTCCCCCCCCTCCCCCTCCCCCCCCCCTCCCCCCCTCCCCTCCCCCCCTCCCCCCCCTCCCCCCCCTCCTCCCTCCCCCCCCTCCCTCCCACCCTCCCCCTCCCCCCCTCCCCCTCCCCCCCCTCCCCCCCCCCTCCCCCCCCTCCCCTCCCCCCCCTCCCCCCCCTCCCCTCCCCCCCCTCCCCCTCTCCCCCCCCCCTCCCCCCCCTCTCCCCCCCCCCTCCCCCCCTCCCTCTCCCCCCCCCCTCCCCCCCCTCCCCCTCCCTCCCCTCTCTCTCCCCCCCCCTCCCTCCCCCCCTCCCCCCCCTCCCCTCCCCCCCTCCCCCCTCCCCCCCCTCCTCCCCCCCTCCCCCCCCTCCCCCCCTCCCCCCCCTCCCCCCTCCTCCCCCCCCTCCCCCCCCCCTCCCCCCCCTCCCCACCCCCTCCCTCCCCCCCCTCCCCCCCCCTCTCCCCCCCCCCTCCTCCCCCCCCCCTCCCCCCCCTCCCCCCCCCCTCCCCTCCCCCCCCCCTCCCCCCCCCCTCCCCCCTCCCCCCCCCCTCCCCCCCTCCCCCCCCTCTCCCCCCCCCCTCCCCCCCCCCTCCCCCTCCCCCCCCACTCCCCCCTCCCCCCCCTCTCCCCTCCCCTCTCCCCCCCCTCCCCTCCCCCCCCCCTCCCTCCCCCCCTCCCTCTCCCCCCCTCCCCCCTCTCCCCCCCCTCCCCCTCCCCTCTCCCCCCCCTCCCTCTCCCCCCCTCCCCCCCCTCTCCCCCCCCCCTCTCTCTCCCCCCTCCCCCCCCTCCCCCTCCCCCCCCCCTCCCCCCCTCCCCCCCCTCCTCTCTCCCCCCCTCCCCCCCCCCTCCCCCCCCCCTCTCCCCCCCCTCTCTCCCCTCCCTCCCCCCCCTCCCCCTCCCCCCCCCCTCCCCCTCCCCCCCCCCTCCCCCCCCTCCCCCCCCCCTCTCTCCCCCTCTCCCCTCCCCCCCACCCCCCCTCCCCCCCTCCCCCCCCTCCCCCCCCCCTCCCCCTCCCCCCCCTCTCCCCCCCCTCCCTCCCCCTCCCCCCCCTCCCTCTCTCTCCCCCCCCTCTCCCCCCCCTCTCCCTCCCCCCCCCTCCCCCCTCCCCCCCCTCTCTCCCCCTCCCCCCCCCCTCCCCCCCTCCCCCCCTCCCCCCCTCCCCCCCCTCCCCCCCTCCCCTCCCCCCCCCCTCCTCCCCCCCCTCCCCTCCCCCCTCCCCCCCCCCTCCTCCCCCCCTCCTCTCCCCCCCTCTCCCCCCCCTCTCCCTCCCCCCCCTCCCTCCCCTCCACCCTCCCCCCCCCCTCCCCCCCCCCTCCCCCCCCTCCCCCCCCTCCCCCCTCTCCCCCCCTCCCCCCTCCCCCCCCTCCCCCCCTCCCCCCCTCTCTCTCCCCCTCCCCCCCACTCCCCCCCCACTCCCCCCCCTCCCTCCCCCCCCCCTCCCCCCCCCCCCCCTCCCCTCCCCCTCTCCCCCTCCCCCCCCCCTCCCCCCTCTCCCCCCTCCCCTCCCCTCTCCCCCTCCCCTCCCCCCCCCCTCTCCCCCCTCCCCCCTCCCCCCCCTCCTCCCCCCCCCTCTCCCCTCCCCTCCCCCCCCCCTCCCCCCCTCCCCCCCCTCCCCCTCCCCCCCTCCCCCCCCTCCCTCCACCCCCCCTCCCCCCCTCCCCCCCCCCTCCCCCCCTCTCCCCCCCCTCCCCCCTCACCCCCTCCCCCCCCTCCCCCTCCCCCCTCCCCCTCTCCCCCTCCCCCCCCCCTCTCTCTCCCCCTCCCCCCCCTCCCCCCCCCCTCC